>DWEC01002619.1:0-11476 GCA_018245735.1 Microceris miodesmiata
AACTAGTTTGTTCTAGTACCAACACTACTGATGAATAATTCCACGAGCGATTATAATATTAGCAATTTCTTATGTGGGCTTTAAATAGGATAATTTCTTGAGATTAATGTGATAAATCAAAGTCGCTCAGCGAGCTATAGAGCGAGCTATGCCCGGAGTCTCTCTGAAGGATTATCAGAGTCTCTCAAAGGATTGGCTCTCTGAAGTGGCAATGTCCAGCAGTGGACTGAAATAGGCTGAGGATGATGATGGTGAAGGTGCTAGATTGATTTTTAAATGTTTAAAAAAGGTGCTTACTTTAAAATTATATCCTAAGATTATACAATAAAATAGAAATAAGATAATTATGTTGTTAATGATGTTGTTAATGATAATTATGTTGTTAATAACAACAACGACGATGAAGACACTGATGACAATGAATCATCCTTAGAGGAAATAGGACTTGCTGATCTTTTGTGATGTAGGTAATTTGCGATATATCCCAGTTCATATCAATAATCTAGCAAACCTGATCAGTGGCACCTATCTGACGTAAAAATGAAAGAGACAAGTTGCCTTCAACAAGATCGACAAATAAGGCATATCATTCGAGCAAATCGGTCGCTCAGCCGTCTCGTCAATGGAACAGTTGGCATAATGAACGCTTTTAACTAACCACAAGCTTCCATTTTTGATCATAACTAAGATGTATTCCAGATTTCTTAATTATCAATGACCTTGTTTGTGAAGTGAAATTCTATCAGCTCCGTTTAGAAAATGATATTGTGTGGCGTGTCAATTGTTAATAGACTTGTTTTGTCTTTGTCACGCTCTAATATTTAGCGTATCGATTTATATTTAATTGCTGTTTGCTGTTTAGTATATATTCATTTAATTGGATGACTTGATTTATTAGTTTTTAGGTCCAACAGTGTTTTTCGAGTGTTCAAATATTATGCACTACAATGTTCGTATTGTCACTTCCAATGATTTGAGATCAGTTTGTTATGTATTTCCATGTTCACAACGGAAATCCTTATTATTGCTATATTTATCGCAGAAACCGAATGGACATTTTTGTTACCTTACCTATATTTAACAGGCCAACTGATAGCAAGGGTTCGCGAGTGTCTATGATCAAGTAGGTACAAGAATTGAAGGAGAACTCTTTTCGCATCTTTTACATAGAGCCTCATATCAGCTGATCAAATTATTTTGATGAAACTGATACGATCATGTTTACATTAACCCGTTTTGAATAAAAAGGCTATAGAATGTCTCACGCTGACAGATAACGAGACAACACGCTTATACTGATGTTGTTTATAAAGCAGAGAAACCGCTCTAGAATCGCCAACACTCGTATTTGACGGCGGGGTGTAAAAGTATTTCTAACGTCTAAGGCTTGTGTTAATTGCGCAATGACAGCGATAAAGTGCTACGCTTTCTGTAAACAATGAGATCGGAATTTAACATTGTTACAGTTTTAGGCCCGTCTTCGTACAAAACGACAGTGCGTTTGTGACCCAAATAGTTTGCTGAGGGACGTGAAATGTTTGTGTCATTCGTTTATTGCAGGTTATAGCGTTGGAATTGGTATTTCCCTGGAATGTAAATGATTCAGTATAATTTAAAAGAAGTCTTTGTTTTTACATGGAAATCATTGTTCCCTAAATCCCCGCTGATAGTACAGCAGTGCTATTATATTCAGCAGTGCGTCTCTGGAGTCTTTTTTGTCTCAGCCTGTAATTTTGTGTAGAACTGACGTTTAAATAAAAATTATTTACAATGTAGAATGTAGTATAATAATAATTATTGTAAACTCATTTATTCATTATTTCGTTCACTCATTCAAATATTTAAATGTGGAAGTACGTTTCTTGAAATATATTTGCCACTACGTTGCATTGATAGGATTTACAGCTCGATCATTCTGTGAATTGCGTTTTACGGATATATTGTCTACTTTATCGTGCTGCCAAGTGATATCAATTTTCATACGAGCGTGCTAATGATTTTCGAATGTTATAATGGTTTTTCACACCGCCACCGTCGCATATAACGGAATATTACTTCGCTGGGTTATGCTTTGTTAGAGTACAATAATTGGCGCTGTAAAATCTTTTAACAAATGATATCTTCTAAATGTTTATATGTACCTACTAAGAATTTTTAAATTCGACTTTTTCGAATCCATTATAAAGTAGTCATTATGGATTTGCTGCATGTTATAATAAAAATACCTTATTCATTTCTTAAAATTTCCCATGTTTCATGGCGATTTGATATGTATTTGCAAACAAAAAAAAAGTAAAAAAGTGGACGAAGTTTTCAAAATCAACAATATGGATATAAATCGGTCGGATCTTTTTAATTCTTTAACTAAATATTACTAAACATTTCCAAAAAGAGACCTTTGTTTGATTTTACACAATTCATAATGTTCAACATTCTTACTAAGGAACAAACATCGCTTGTAACTGTATACCTAGTATAGAGAAAAACGCTCTTTGAAGTCGCCACCAAACTTGAAATATTGTCAAAATTATTATGCGGTACATAATGAAGTAAAACTCCGGTGTCTCGTGTGAGGCACATAAAATATCTTACTTCCGACATTTAACGGATCCAAAAATATATTTAAATCAGCCGTCGCCTGGCGTCCCTGGCTTAACTATGAACGTGGGCAGTGCAAGGGAATAAAGGAATAAAATATTTGATAAATATTCCTCAATCACAAGAACAAAGACTTTTAAGTTGAAGTTTATGAATATTTACATGGTTTTCATGTCAAAAACAGAGAAACGGGAAAGGTTTCAATTATTGTGAAATATTACGGAATATTATACGGAAAAATAATATCAGTGCCCAATATTTATAATAATCATACAGCAGGATTGTTTATGGGGTAGAAATGGATAGGGATAAGCGAGGTTGGCATAGGGCAGTGCCTACCCAATAACTCATTTCCTGTACGTCGCGGAATATGATGTCTGTTAAATCGAGGAGTGGATTGAGGAGAGCGGAGGCTGGGGCACGTAGAGTAAATAACGAAACATTTTCACAACGTTTCATTACATCAAGATCATAAATGTGCATCATGTAACATATAAGCTTAGGAATTCCTAATAGGAAAGTTCTCGGAAGCGATGATTGACTCTTCAAACTTGTCAGCGTGTCATTACAGCGACGGTGATGCGGGGTTGCCGGCGGTAATTACTTGTGGAGTGGAAACGTCTATATCAATGCTACGTGACGCTAATGTTAATACTGCCAGCGGCCGGCAATAATAAGCTACGATGTTTAATAAGTATGAACACGTGCCAAGTAACAAACTATTCCCTCAAATGTTAGAAAATGAAAATGTGCTTACGATTGGTAACATCCGGGATAATGTGAAGGTACAAATATATAACGCGTGCGAAAGACATGAATCTATAATATCACCTGTTTTCACAGCCTCTGTCGAAAATGTCCCGAATGGATTCCCGGTCGGGCAGTTTTTATCTACTGCTTCTTCTTGTCCTGTGATATTCGTGTTATATAAATGGATTTTCTCTTTTACCGTTTTGTAATTAATACCATGGACAGATATGGATACAACAAGAATTCTTGTACTACTTCATAATAGTAGATGCTTATGGAATTTCAGTTCAGATTCCATTTCGGCATACAATTTCCTAAGTATGTTTTAGGATTTATTCGGTACAATCGCACGGTGTCCACGTCGTTATCTGGTCCGACCGAAATCCGGTTGCTCGATGTTAGTTATTCCAATGTAACGAACATATCGATTGTCCGATTAACGCTCAATTTATGTACGTTGTAAAGCAATGCGACTTAACGCAGCGTTGTCCAATAGCGGCTTATGCGGCTTTTGTCTATTTATGTTCATCATTTTGACTTAAATCAGTAGCTTGCTTGATATAAATTGTTTATCTGTTTTTAGCTTGACGAAACAATACAATTGCCAAACAGTGAATTCGTAATGACCAGGATCAACAAAAGATGATATATGTAGTCAAGATCTATAAAATAAGACTGATCGAAGCTTGGCTAACATTAGACTCGTTGATGAACGAGAATTTAATATAATTAATTACGCACTTAAATAGATAGAAATTGTTTATGGCCGCATCGGCGGAAATCGCCAGCAGTAGCGGCACAGTTGTGAAATTTGCCATTGCCTCTTAAAATATTCCGAACTTAGAATCCAGTTACCAAATGTTTTGCCTCTAGTAAATGTCGATCATAATGTTTGAGAGTAATACCATTGTAAATATCACAGACAAGATTTAATGGGTTAAGTACACTAGACAACAGACGTCAGTTATTTCGAACGAAATGATTATGGTCGTACCATTGTGTTGTGAAACAGATATTAAGATCGATATTGAATTATCCACGAATATTTTGTTAGGAAGGCTCGAGTTAATCCCCTAAAACATTCTTCCAAAATTTTAATACTTGTATCCACTTTATGAACTGATTATGATGTGCAGCAAGAGGCCGACGGAAGTAAGAAAACATTTTAAAAATTTGATTCAGAATTCAATTATCTTAGAATAGTTCATCTTTTATAAACTTTGATTGAGTTCAAAGGTAGGTAACATTCAAATTATTTAAAAATGTATTATTTTCTACTAATGTATATTAGGCAGTTATCATACATTTTTATACTACGTCAATATTGGTTTAGTTGTATATGTCTTATTTATAAAGTCCGCTATTATTTACATTGGTATTTATAACAAGAAAGTAAATGAATCACACAGTAAACAGATTGCAGTGTCTGAAACTCGTTCTCTTTACATATCGTTCGATACGAACACGTTTAGTAGGTCAGTCTCAACGCATGCTAAATATCCGCTTCTGAGACACCTGCTAAGTAATAAAGTGGGGCCGTAAAACTGTAAGACGCGGGGGCGTCCGTACAGAGAGGGATATGCATCGTTTGGTAACACACTGCGTTCCGTTGGTTAAATTTGGCGCAATTTTACGATTATCACATCACCCAGAGCTGAACAGTTCAGGTCACGTCGGTCAGGCGGTTAGAACGTATAATGTGAAGGCAGGTTTTGCGACTAGTAACTAAAAGTATGTATGTTCGTGAAAATTAATTAAAGCATTTTTCTGGTAATTGTACAAGTGGTTCACTTTTTAAATCCGGAATTTTAATACATTGGTCTTTATTGATCAGTTTTATGTACACTTAGGCCACCTGTTCAAACATATCGTTGTCTCTGAAACAAAAAATATTTATCTTTACATACAAAACATAACTGCTGCAATATATCTTTGGCTAACTGGAAATAAAACTACTAGTAATTGTTGTCAGTCTTTATTAGCGTTGAACCATGACCTCGTTCGAATGAAAATCTTAAGTTAGCTCCATACATTCTTTCATACTTATCCTTGTATGATTATTTGAAAATAATTCGACTATCTTTTTAACAAATTTCATCAAAATCTGTGGACCACTCCACACTAGAAAACGTACGTCTAATTTATACGAGTAAGAAACTAGTTGGGCTATCTCGAATGAATTCATATACATACGTGAATTAAGCCGGTATAGACATACCTAAATAGTTTAATCATTCCAACAAAAACCCGCATGCCCAGCGGGGGGGTTATGGGCAAAAACTTACAGGAGAGGCTTGTATCCACCAATGGACTAAAACAGGCTAATGATAATGATGACAATAAATCTTGAAGCGGCGTTTATGGTTTCTGCATCACTGCCTACCCAACAAATAACTATTCATTAAACGTGTTCGTGTATATACGCTTGTCGTATACGGAACCGCTCTGCCCAAGACGTTATTGTATTACATTTATGGTACATAATATCAAATAGCGGTAGAGAGATTCCAATGCTTTCTATCTTCTTCAACAGTAACATATTTCTCAACTTTCTGTCTATTCAAGGATTCGTAGTCTTAAACCCGTTGCACTCGCATACATGAATTTTATGGTTTGATATTTGTGAACATTAACGTTACTTTTATTTTTAATATTGAATTTAAAAACAATTTGTTTTTCGTTGTGGATTATTTTAATTACTTCTTTAGTGAAATATGTATGTTGTAAAATGGCATCGTGTAAAATTTGATAGTGTTATTCTCCAGTAATAATGATTTTGTTAGTTTAGTTATTGTTATTATAGACTCCGTCTATTTTAATTGTGCTTCGCTTGTTTTGCTTGGAGTTTCTTACGGATGCTGTAGCATAGATACATACATACTGATAGATTATTATATTTAGTTATCTTCATTGTTCTACTTTGGTCTCGTCTTCATCACCATCAATGCCGTTTTCGTTCCACTGTTAGACATGAGTCTGCTCTCATAGTGAGAATGGCCTGCCACTCTATTTGCGGGGTGGTAGACACCGATCTTATTTAATTTTCAGTTATTACTTTGTTTCTTACTTCACATTCAACAAAGACGCATTCAATTCCATGTCGAGTAATTATCTCCTGCCTATTTTGTCTGCCTGTACATCCAATGTTGACGTATTATAATTTAGTTAGGAATTTATATAAGAAAAAAAAACATAGCGACTTCCCGCTTTCGCTTTTACGGCAATTGAACAATGTGTTCTGAGCTGTGCCAAATAAGAGTTTTTGCCGTATAAGGTTCTACAGTATTCGCTAATTCCGGAAATACAGCGTTCTTATATGGGTGTTTCGAGTTAATGAATATAATGTACAGTTCAAAAAAAGCCTTACGTACATATGTGCATGACGTTAGAACTGTGTTTAAGAGTATGGAAAATCATGAAACATCCGTTACTTTCAGAGGGACAATTATTGCAAATTCCTACAGACCAGACAACTTCGACAACCAATAACATACAACTTTTAGTCTCTAGTACTATATCACAGCTTGACCCCGTGAAAGCTTTAAAATTTTGGTAGATGCTCAAAAATAGGATAATATGTTCAACATTATCCGGTAGATAGACTAAACTTACAGATATGTATATATTTATTAAGTAGCTAGTATATCGACAATCAAACAATTTATAAAGCTTTTATCGCACAACGTGCAGAATCGTCTGAGTGACGAATTACCGTGATTAAGCGATTACTTTCAATTGGGCCATTTATCGGACAATTACTCGAATGTCGAAGGACTCGGCAATAATTGGTATTAATAAAACTTTGTGCAACACTAGTGTGGGAAGATTAACAGGCGGTGACTTGTTAGTTTATTTCCGATTAGTGATGTTTAATTTGAAACGATTAACTGATCGTCGATGTTAACGATTCGATCTTTAATTTGTGTGCTTGTCGAATGTTTTTACATTGTTTTATTGATTTGCGTTTATTTTCTTTGTTATTCACACATCTAACTTCTATAAACTTTGTTACCCTGGATATAATTTTTGTTAAATATTTCCTAAATTGCAATAGCATCCTAGTGTCTACAACAAATGCAACATCGCTTCATTAATCCCCGAAGGGTTAGACAGAGAAGTGTAGTGTACTCTTACAATTCACTAGTTATGTTCTACGTCTCTCCATTGAACAGGAGTGCCTATTGCCATACACCAGAAAAAAATCCAGTCTCCGAACTACTACTAAGAATTCTCAGTTAGAAAAACCCGATAGTACCCATCCAGAGTCTCATACCCAGAATCTTTCAACAAGCAATCGCATTCCTCCCACTCGACCATCGAGGCAGACACATTTGTGGTAACATTTAAATGATTATATAATTACTTGATAAATTATCGACTGTTACATAATCGATTCGAATCATAGACAACACTATATATCAAAGTTCGTTATGTTCGCAACATTCGTGTAGGTGAAACCGATTTGTCCGCGTACAAAGAGCGCGTAACACGGAACGTACATAACTAATCTCGTATTAATAATAATCATTTGTGCCGTATCAATTATAAATACGCTGCAATAATAGAATGTTTGTTAGATTTTTTGCATACCATTTTGTTCTAGAACATTCTATGTATTGCAAACTCGTGTTGTAAATCGTTTTCCGCATCAGTGTACTTACTTTTGTTAATGTTACAAGAAAATGAATATATCGATTAATCATCGATATATTCAATTGTTTCCTTCCGAAAAAAATTTTAATTGATTTTTGAAGTCTCATACATAAAATAAAAGTAGTCTTTTGTGAATAATTCACATGTTTTTTTCGAATGAACCAGCGGTCAGATTTTCCGTGGTTGCTTTTTTTATAAATCTCTGTATACTGCGTTGTAATAAACCGCCTAGATAATGCAATTGGAACTAGTTTTCCGAACACGACACGGCTTGGAACATAAATATTCACAAATTGCCTCCGTTAAACTATCTCTTCCCTGATGAGAGACCTTTCCGCAGCACTGCGGCGTCTGTTGAGCAATTTACCGTCCACGTGTTGTAGTTTGTTCTCTAATTGATTTTCAACGAACTGTTTATATCTTGAGAGTTTACGTTTGCAAAATGTTTTAACATAGCCATTAAATTTAATACATGGTTCTTAGCTATCTTAATGTTTGAAAGTGCAGGAACTGGCAAATTATACCTATTTTATGGTTTAAACTATTACTTAATAATGTGGTATTCTTGGAAGTGTTGACGATATAAGCGAAAAATTTTCGTTGCTTAGAGCATATTTTGTCAAAATATGGACTTAATCCTTCCGATTCTGAGAGGAGACCCCTGACCACATGTGGGACCATTAAGGGATTGATGATGATGAAGATAGTCCTCTAGAACATTATGAAGAACTTAAGATGTGCAAACTTGCTAACATTAACGCAACATATATATGAGTATGTTAAAATACGCAGACTTTACTACTTGTGAAGCAAGAGTTGCATCGCGGCATTTGAACCCAGGAATGGGTGGTTAAGTTCTATGGAACAAGCTATCACACTGTGTTCAAAGTAGTTGATTTTTATTTAATTTGTTTACAACGTCCTTAATCCATTTATCAGCTTAAAACATGTAGTATTTCAATGTCGTTCATATTTCTTACATGCGATACTCGAAGTCGAGACCATTGAAACTAACGATGCATTTTCTTACGTTATGCAAATTCTCTGAGCGGTGCATGACAGCCATTACTCCTGCCGTGCCATCAGCACTCTGGCCGCAGCGATTTTCAGCCATAAACAACCGCTTCAACGGCTTTCATCGCTTGTATTATGATTTGCGTAACAATGCCGTGAGTTGATACGTCTGTCTAGTTAGTACATACAAGGAAATGTTGATAAATTATCACCTACTTCTTAGGGAAAGAGCTTCTCAAGCGTTTTCTTTTAGACTCTATTAACTTTGTCTATGGATATGCGAAAAAAACGATAAACAGTTCTTTTATGATTTAAAAGTCCACATCGTTGCGAAACTCATGCACGTATATTTTCGATTCAACGCCAGCGTCCACTAAATACGAAAAATATAGTATGAAAGTAATTAGTTCGATTTAGGCGATCATTAATTTTATTAAGCGTAATTAAAAAAAGCTTAAAATATATCATGAATAGAGAAAGATTTAGAACTTGCTTGAACTTCGACAGATGTGTTGTTATTTTTAACATAGATTAATATAACATAGTTCTAGAAATTATGCCGTTTTATTTGTTACATATATATTCCTATGTTTATTCCATCAGACAGAATCTTCAAACATTGAATAGAAATTTTCCAATTATAATCTTTAATCAACAGGTATTTTGCAACGAAAATTATGCATATTATTACCAGTTTGGTTTTCTTTGAATAATCTTGACATACCTACATAATATTAAGTGGCATTTCGCAAGGTCACAAAAACTAGAATGTCCTGTCGCATTCATTGAATAAGATAAGTCAATGGGTCAATAGTTAGATTATTTAATAATATTATGGAATAGAAATGCATATGAGATATAATTTGTTTTCGAAATGTATTCGAAAAGGGTCGAATCATTTGAGCTAATGGAAATGTATTTTCATCATTATCCTCACCGTAATTATCATCATTACGAAACCGGTTAATGGTTTATTGTTCGATCGAATCATTATTGATACTTTCCGACAGAGAACCAAAGTCACCGACATAGCTCATAGGATTAGCTCGCTGAAGTGGCAATGAGCTGGGCATATTTGTCGAAAAACAGACAAACGGTAGAGTAAGCGAGCCGTTCCAGAGCGAAAAACGCGGCTCGGCAAACGTAGTGTAGGACGCCCTCCGGCCCGGTGGAATGACGATCTGCGAAAGGCTGCAGGCAGATGCTGGATGCGACAAGCCGAGGTCAGGGCGCGATGGCGATCATTGGGGAGGCCTATGTCCAGCAGTGGACTGATATAGGATGAAGTTGATGATGTATAAATAATCTCTTATAATATTAAAAATTGAAATATATCTTAACATATGACAGTAAATGTGCGAATTGCATTTAAGGGTTAATAATTAATAATTCATAACAACCCCAGGACGTCACTTTCATCAGAAAAAAGATCTGAGTTAACCTCAAGTCGCGGTTAAAAAAGTTTTACAACAAAATATAAATTATTTAGTCATGGAGAAAATCTTTAAAAAGCTACCACATAACATACGCTACTATTTTAATTGTCATTCTTTAACGCCCATTGATGTTTTGAATAAACGCAAGAATTTTTAGCAAAACTAACTAATATTTAAATTATTCTGATTAAAAAAGCCAAAAATTCAAACGAGCTATTATTCAAATTTTATGACGCTTTAATTAAGCAACTATAATGAGTATTCTAAAAATAGGTTTTAATAACCAAGAAATACGTTGATGTTTTTCAATTGCTCGTATTAATTATCTAGTTTTATGTTATCTCTTCATAGTCTATATTTAAATATTCTCTCAAATTTAGACATCGTCACGAAAGAAATTTTAGTATCAGCCAGTGCTATGTAACAGAAGGGATTTTTATGCAGGTCAAATAAAAACCATTTTATCAAACTTAAAATTTATTTAATTACATCTATCTAATATAAAATTCATTGCATGTTTGTTGGCACTTTGGTAGGTACAGCATCTTATAAATAAGTAGATGTCTTCGCTTGTAATAAATTGGGAAGTAAAAAAATTTCTGAAATTAAATTCCAAAATGGCGAAATCTCGTCATAATTATGTTTAATGGACGTGGTAAATTATGAATAGTACCTACTGCAATAATACAGTTAGGGTCAATTTACACTAACGCAGAGTCGAAGCGCATCGAAGCGTCTATCCAAAACTGAACATAACAAATTCAACTTGTAACTCCACAGCGTAACGCACACATTACTTCTGAGATTTTAAAAAGACGCGCGGTTCTTCGGAATTCGCGCGTCTGCGCGTGAACAACGCTGATTGATGCGCGCGCATTCTCGTGTGTCCATGCGCCCACTAGCGAACCTACGCGTCATCGACTCATCAGTCGGAATTCGGAAATTGTTCTGCGTCGGTGTTTTTCTTCTTTCTTCGTTTTCTTCTTCTTCAACTTCAGATATAAGTAATATCATAGCAAGATCAA
>DWEC01002620.1:0-11476 GCA_018245735.1 Microceris miodesmiata
ACGCTTAGGAGACAAAAAAATATTTTTATATCTAAAACACATACATTAAGAGCCTAATAGAGCCTTATGGAACCGGTTGTAAATAAGGTATTTAAATCTAATATATGAGATCATCGTCATCATCGTTAGCCTATTCCCGTGCACTGCTGGACATAGGCCCCCTCCAATGTCACGCCACTGAGCTCGTTCTTCATCTGTTCGCATTAATAAGATAAAAGGTTTAATTTGTTTTCCAGAATAAGGCCGAAAATATTTTGTGAAGGACTAAAATTACATTGTACTTGAAAGCACAAAATACTATACTTGAAAGTAAATATTTAATGTAATGATTTTTAATCGCTCGTGATACGTATTGGCAAAAACAAAGATTGAAAACAATCTAAGATAGCACTTACAAAGTTCCCTGACGAGTCCGCAAGCTCCAAGCTTGTCGGGCGACAACTCCTCGAAGCGGGGCACGATGCGGCCGCCCGTGGCGATGGCGATCAACTCCATCTCAGGCCCGCCCACCCAGCGCACCGCCGGCAGACCTTCGCTCAAGAGCAAGTGGTTCGCTTCGTCATCGAAGCCCCACTGGCAGATCGCTAAAGTCGCACCCGCGTCCTAAAAAGTATTTCATTTTTAATCTTGCCACATTTTTGAACCATAAAATAAAACGCCATATTGATTCGCCTTTGACATAGACTTAATAAAACATTATACGGAATGCAATGATTCATTATCAAAACATAGAAACCATGCTTTGCCTTTTAGAGGTTTAGGTTCTAACACTGACAGAATTCAATAATCGTTTAAGAAAACTTTATTTGAGGTTTACGAATGATGTTTAAGTTGACCATCAAGGTCCTAACTTACCTTGACTCTACGGACCATCTCAAGGAACTTCTCATGCTCATACTGACGAAGCTCACGGTACTCCTCAGCAGAGCTCACTTGCAGCTTATGCTTGGTCTTTGGCTTAGGAGGCTCAAACGGGCAAGTGAGGATAGCCAATTTTACATCCTGAAATAGAGCAAATTTTAAACCATGATTATAAAGAGAAAATCCTGTGGTTTAAAAGACTATTAAGTTTAATTTTAAAAGCCTATATTGAGGAACACAGCAATGGAAAAATACACTGTAAATTTAAAGGAATTTTCATCAATACAATTTTAAAAAGTATTAAAATGCAGTGGTAGATGTGACAGTCATAATTTTAAACATAGTTCCAAATTACTTTTTGTTTGGTATTTCTATATTCTATATACAGAATATGAATATACTGTATATTCTATATTATAGAATATGACAATATGTATAGAATCTATACCATTTAAGTTTTAAACAAGACTGTGTTCTGTGATTACCTTTAGAACTTTGGGCATTTGTGGGTGGCTCATGGTCTTATCGATGACAACGCCTCGCACCAGCATGGAGTCCTCCATGCGTCCTCCCACTTTGCCCTCTACTTTGATCAGCTCAAAATTCACGTCACGTTTCTCCAAGTCCGCTACTGCCAAGACTGCCTGGAAATTATTTTTATAATTAGATTGAAAACTATGCAGAAATACAGTATGGTTGAAATATGATGAAAGAGAACCAGGTATAACAAACAGCTTAAACCTTCAAAAGGTGCCACTTTGTCTGCTGCACAATAGAATTTAAACCTTGGCATTAAACAATGCATTTAATCTGCAATTTGTTAAAAAACAATTGGACACTTACATCTACAGCAATTTCCGCCATTAGCCGATGACATTTCACAACAACCTTGCTCCCCAGGGTGGTCATGGCGACCTTGATAAGGTTCTCTCTAGCATCCTTACTGACGGGGAATGGCTCGCTGATGCTGTCCAGGTGAGCTAGGGCGTGAGCTGCGGCCATTTCGAAGCCATCAGCAATACGGATAGGATGAATGCCTTTGTCGAGGAGGTGCGAAGCCTGTTCCAATAATGCACCTGTAGTGACATTTTATATTCGTTATATAAGTGTTTATGAGTTTTTTATTCAAACTAGAATGTTTTATACTGACAACAACATATAACAAATGACTAATTGCTACACCTGCATGTATGCATTTCTACATGCAACAAATCAATGTGTATTATTTAAAAGAATTGTCTTACCGGCCAGTACCACAACACCAGTAGTACCATCTCCAATTTCATCATCCTGGCTCTGTGCTAGCTGCACCATCAGCTTGCCAATCTGATGTTCCACATCCATTAGCTTCAAGATGGTGGCTCCATCATTAGTGACCGTGACATCACCATCAGACGACACCATCATCTTGTCCAGGCCACGAGGGCCTAAGGATGTACGGAGAATGCCAGATATTTGTCTTGCAGCTTGGATGTGTGACTGGGGAATGGTGATTATTTAATTTTTAATAAGTTTTATTATAAAGAAAAATTCAGTGTGCTGCATTGCAGCAATCAATGTAAGATAATTTATACAAATTAAATATAAGCATTTTAATGTATTTATTATTTTGTATTACTTATTTTGTATAGATTAATTATTTTGTATAGATTGTGGCTACCAAACATTTTCAGTTTTGTATCAGGTAAAACCTACTATAGTGGCTGGTGTAGGAGGCTGGTATGTTAGTTTTAATAATGTCAACTTCAAAAGTACTGTGTATAATTTCATTCTATATATAACAGTTTTAAATCTAGTATTACAGTTATTACTCATAACATGATTACTAATAATAATTAAAAGACAATTCACTAAAATTATGGATATGTGTCAACACTAGTACTTATTATCACGCGAGTCCTCTACATGAGCTTTTTATGAATAAAGGATCATTCAAATTAACAATTTGTTTTATTGTTACAAATAATATGTAATAATAAGACATGAATCACATTAATGATTCAATCATCGTTTCTCTTGCTGTTGTTAAAATAAGATTTATTTAAATGGTTCTATAGTCTATCATATAGTCCTAACCTATCTCTAAATACATACCTATCATGTGACTCAAAACATCTGATCGAAAATCTGCTTGTTGGTTGTTTATTTCATTATTTTAAGGGATGTAGTTTCTATAACTGTGTTTTTCATGTTTTAAACTAATTGTTTAAGTAAAGTTTTATTGATGAAGTTGAAAACGTTCGTAGATTTATAAATTTTTGTAACCAGCAGTACAATTAACCTACATTACATTACACTTGTTAGATGTATACAAGTAATATATTACATAGAAAAAAGAATAAGCAAAATTTAATATTTTTTACTTTCTGTACCTTTAGAAATATTGCGTTATAGGAAAAATATTACCTTCAAAGCATCGATACCGGTAAGCCGTTTTTGTTTTTCTTGGTCCCTTAAAATTATAAACGGACGCCCAAACTCATCAAAGGCCACGGTTCCTGGGAACATGGCCATTTTTCTCAATGTTTTATTAAAAGCAACGCAAGATGAAATAAGATTAAGAATTTCTGGTACTAATTCTCATTTCATTGAATTCTAGAAAACAAGCGAATCACAGATCTTAAAACTATCTGTCAAATTCGACAAAGTAATGACGGTTAAAATTTTCAGATAATGAGATAACTTAGTAAATCTTTCTTTCAGCCAATTATATTTTTCACAATGTATATGAATTGTGGTCCCCTTATTTAAAACAGTGGATCTTAAAAAATTATTCAGGTTTCGGTTGGTGACCTATTTTGTCCAAAATCGTATGTATTTTATAATGCTAAAAATTATTGTTTAGACTGAAATATAATTAAAATTAAGGTTTTTATGCCATCGTGATAGGACTATGTAGTTTAGAAATATTATTTAAGCAGTTCCTTTATTGGTTCAGATTTTATCAATAATAGGCCACAATAAAAATAGAACGGCTCACAGAAAATTCGCCTTAATATAGTAATACCATAATACTCATATGCAACTAATACATAATACCTAGCAACTATTCAGTTGAAATGAAATAAATATTGTCTAAATATTTCTCGGAGCTGGTTCCTCTAACGATTGAGGGATATGATCACGTAGTGAATGTAATAATACCTTTGATACTCGTTCATTTAAAAATTCTTCACGATTGAAATTGAAATGTGCTTAAACAATTGTCTCAAAAATACCCATATTACTGTTTAAAGAAGACAATAATGGGTTGGATGAATCCAGTAGCTAATGCCGCTTATGTAGGTCTATTGTGGCTACCATGTTATATTTACAACTGGCTTTCCAGGTATACAGTAACAGGGCAGAAAACTGTTTACTATTGATCATATTTCTATTAAGTTGTATGACCTACAGAATGATAACCAAAAGGTTTATTAAAATGTCATTTTTTATTTACCTACTTATGTGAAATCACACAAACTATTGCCAACCATATTAACATGGTGATAAATTTAAACAATAGTGATGAGTACACACCTTTAGCAGATTACTTGACATTAGAGAGAATTATATAAAAAATAATGTAAATGAGAACTCCATAAATATAATTTTTAATCATACTTTTAATGTATTTTGACATAGATATCTATATACATTTCCGAATTCATTCACAATAAGTGTAAAGGCCTCAAGAGGCAGGTTTTGGGTTCCATCCATTGGGGCAGCTTGACAGGAGACTATGGGACCATTACTGTCTAGCCACCAAATTTTTATTTTAACAGAGACTTAAAGCTAGGAACATAAAATAACTGTTGTGACTACACAAGCCCCTTACATAGTGAGTTCCTGGAAAAAGAAAAAATATATCAGTACATGGAAGGTGTAATGGTTACTTTATAAAAATTGTTATTTTAATTTTCCGTTGAATGAGTTACAATCAAAATTAACCTGTTTACTAGCCAGCCACATATTTTCAATATTTTATGACCTTGAAAAATTCAGCTGCTTTGAATGGATACTACCATTAATTAAATATAAAAGCTTTTATATTGTAGTGCAAATGAGGTAAGAAATATACACTACAACTATACAGATAAAATTTTTTTTAATTATTTTTTATATATGAGGTAGGAACTATACACACCATGATAGCATTGACAATGTCAGAGTGGTTGTTCCGCAGCGCCCGCACCGCCCTCGCGCGCGATACGTTCGCCTGCGACATGACTATTTCCACATCCTTCTCATCAACGTCCACACCCGCTTCATCACCACCTTCTTCATCTTCCTCCTCTGCTATTGGTGCTACTGTCTGTGAAAATAAAGGCTGTTGTTAATCATATACTACATCATTATCAAGAAATTAATTAGTACTCCATTGTAGCAAAGAATGTAATATGCAATATCAAAATGACTCATCTTAATCTTGGGTATATACCATTTGTTATGGTAGATTAATGAATTACTTACAGTGCCAGCAGCTGCAGAGTCATTGCCAGCAGATGCACTCTCTGGCGCCTTGAACCTTTCGGCGGCTGCCATTGTAGCTTGCTGAGACAAGTCCTCAATCTTGGCTTCACCAAACACAATGTATGTGTCTGAATGGGGGTTCTTGTAAACATCTGGAGAGTTGATGACAAATAGGATGTTCTTTGATTTCCTTATAGTCACTCTATTGACGCCTTGTACCTGAAAGTTACAATTAGTGATATCAAGCAGTATTAGAACCAATATAAATAGCCCTGAAACATCCCCTAATAATATTTTCACTGTAAACAACACACTTACATCATTATTACATTTCCTAAATGCAAACTCATGCTTTTCTATGATCTACTTGTCTTTGCTGTTTTAGTTATGATAATGAAGAACCAACCAAATTGTTTCAAGTCTTTATCATATACAATCCTTCAATATTTCAAGTGTTTTTCATTAATTATTCTACAACTCTTAAAATCATTAGGAAGTATGTAGTATCTAATATGAGTATGAGATCTTACAGGTTTAAGTCCAAGTTTGCTCATGATCTTGCGTGCTTTCTTCTCACCGCGAGATTGCTTCGCCTTTGATACAATATCAATGCCAGCAATGGGGTTGGCAATGCCACCTGCACCTGGTGCACCTGTGTAGTAATAATGTAATCAATCATTTTACATGTAATATTGATTACTAAATTATTATATTGAATATTTTGAAAAGATAGGACCTAATTAATACATCTCCAAATAAGAGATTTAAAAATTGTGTGTCTGTATCTTTGTATAGTTATAAAACCATTTGACAGTAGTTGATGACACTTGATATAGATGGTGACGAAGTTAAAATTGAAGTTAACTGTTACCGGCATCTTCCAATTCTGGAATTGTGTCATCAGAGTCACTGTCTGACGAAGCAGTCTCCTCCTTCCTCTTTTCAGTCATGGATGCGGTGGCTTTATCCAGTTCTGTCAGTTCTGGCATCTTTAAGGCTTTCTGGTCTTCAGCTATTTTGGAAGATATATTGAAATCCTGTAAATATTAAACAAGAATAATTAAATGAGGCTTACTTAGTAAGTTCTGACCATGTTTTTCTTGTATGTTGCAAATATTATACAAAAAGAAAAGATATATGTTATCTAAAACCTGTTTTGGGCAAACTACATATCAGTGTCTACAACACATTTTATAATGTCTATTGGGTCATATACAGATATGTGAATTATTTGAAATACATGTATTTTAAATACAAATGCAAAATGCAAAGCACCTATTTTTGTTTTACATTTTAAATACTTTCTTGGAAATGTACTTAGTATTTTATTTGAAATACTTTATATAAATATTTAGTATTTGTACAATACAAAATAGTTTTGTTACACTTTTTAGGAAAGGGGTGAATCTTATAATGTATGTTGAGGTCTCTGATTCTTAGGTAGCCAGTGATAATGCCAATACTACTATAGAACTAGAAACACTACAATATTTTAAAGATGAGGACAATATAGAATGCTTGAACAGATATCCAAATGTAAATAAAAACTCTTCCTTAAATAGAATACCTGCTTACACTGCACCTGTTAAACATCTATTTACATTTAGTGGAATGATTATGAAGCTCCATAGATGTAACATGAAAGATGAACTCTATGAACAAATACTTGTATTAAAATCAGTTAAATAAGGTATTTTATTTGGAAAACCTATTTTGAAATTATGTTTTTTTATTTTGAATTTAAATAATTTCATTTAAAACTATTTCGTATTTCTATTTCAAATAGTGAAGTAATAATACTTTTGCGTTTTGTATTTAAATACCTTTAGTAAACTATTTTTTCACATCTCTGGTCAAATATATATAGGACATTAAGAACATATACCAAATAGAATAACCAATTTCATTATTAAATGTTTGTAAATGGGTATTGCCAGTCTTCATCACAAATTCACTGTAATTCATGGTATTTATCAAGCTTGTTTAGGTTTAAAACTAAATCCATCATAAGAAAATATTGAGTTAAGCTGGTCACAGATTCTATGTAATACTAAAAAAAGAACCCAAACAAAAGTAACATCACGCCTGTAATCCCCGAAGAATTAGGCAGAGGACTGTAGTGCACTCCTACGTTTCAACACTTACATTTAAGTCCCATAGAATAGGTGGTGAGCATATGGCCATATACCGGGCATAGATCCAGACTTTGAGTTACTACTAGAAATTCTTAATTAGAATAATCCAATAGCACCCGACTTTAGATTTGAACCCAGGACCTCGAGATCGGCAGTTGTACTTGCAACCAATTGACCAACTGGACCAGTCTCAGAATATAAAAAGGACCCTTTTTAATTTTCATAAGAATGTTTGACTAAGAAGAATGAATATGATTTTGTTATAAAAGTATTCTGTTATAAGCCCTTAGGTCTCCCTGAAAGTCTCTTTGAAAGATAAATATGGACATATAAGAAGTACATAATCATCATGTTATCCCAGTATCAAAATTTAAAGTGTCAATACTACAGTGCTATTTGATTTAGTGCTATTTGATTTAGTGCTATTGAAAATCATGATTGGAAGGGTTTAATTATATGGGATAAAACTGGTAACAAGTCGCAGTACATAACTGTCTATCCTTCTAGGAAGTACAGGTGTGATGTTATGATTGTTACATACCCAGAACATTTTCATGTTGTCTACTAATGTTACAAAGTTATGGGTATGATGATTATAATTTATTATGTTCTGATGAGATTGTTTTGTTACTAACAGTTGCACAAATGGCGCAATAAAACTGAGTGAATAATATGATATCCAGACACTTCTTTCAGGTGTTTACAAATAAATAAACATGAGTGTCATTAGAAAATAACTTATGTATGAAAAGTTATAGTGACAAATATATCCCTAACTACAAAATAACAAGAACATCAGTTTGTCTTATGAAGTCCTGCAAATATACTTTTCGGTTGATATAGGTTATAGGTATCTGTAAATACCGGTTCTCTAAAATAGTTTCATTTGATTAAGCCAATGGAATGATTGCCATAAATTTCAATAACACGTTTATTAACACTCGTGTAACTTTTTTACTATAAGCATAGCCTATTATTACCTATCTTAAAGTTTAATGGTGTAGCGATTTTTGTCATTGAATTTCATAAGATACATTTTAATATACACAACTTTTACAAATATTTTCCAAGTGGAGAACAAAGAGAAATTGATTTCTATACTCCAAAACTGCAAATTGGTACACTAATTGTAATAATATAACGAAAAATATCACAAAACCATTTACCATGCCTCTACGATTTAACTACTTTTGATAATATTGTGAAAAAACTACTACCTGATCCATATTTTTAAGTATATAGGAGTTACTTTCCGAACTGCAATTTTTACCGCACTTTAGCAAATTGTACTAAAATACAACCATCAATTGAATTTAATAAATTTATCGGACACCGCCAAATGAGCGCGTATATCGGTATATATTATTGATTTTACAGAAATAATGTTACAACTAACACTTATGTCTTCTAAAAAAACAACATCACATTATTTAAGCACTAAAATTGCAAGATCTCGGATGTATTTATCGATTTATTACCTTGTATAAAGGATAACTCTATAATAAAAGGGAAACCGTAGTTCTCACGGGATTTGACCAAAGAATTTGGTTAGCGTAGATTAAAAATAGTTTATTTGAAATGTGATCACATCTATGAAATAAATGTATCGCTGTTATAATTATAAAAATAAAATAATCAACGAAAAAAATATTTATTTAATTAACACAATGCATGTTTTATTTCAAATTTAAAAGTTATGTCACTATCATCTTGTGCAAATTGTTCGTTTTAAATATTATAATGCTGGCAATAATTCATTACAAGTCAAATGCGATAGTGATGTTCACAACATAAGTCTAATTAAAATCGATACTTCGAGTCAATTCGACTATTAGCTAAATAAATATATTATAGGCTATTGGATTTGATTACTGGGTTAGAATGCCCGTACGAAAATAAGTTTCAATTTACATTAAACAGAATGTCAAAATTATATAAACATTTTGACAAAAATATTGTAACAGTAAATTATGTTCTATACGTAAATCGGCTTAAATGTTTAGCTAAGTATTGGTTTAGAATTAAATGCGTAAAAATTAACAAAAATCGATAAGTGTATTGGAATACTATCGAAAAATGATCTGATTATTGCCTTATATTTCAGTATATCGATTGCTTAGCATAGTCCCTAACATATCATTAAATCTAATTTATATCGTAGATGTATTTATACCGTGTAGATGACGATTGAGTTGCAAAAAGGTGCGAAGTGAATATTTTTTACGATTTTCATTGTATTAACATCACGATTGTTCAATAAACGTGAGCACTGTTTCTTATCGAGTGATCATATATTTATAATAAACAGTTTATGTTTGGGAGTGTAATGACTATGTCGTACGTTTGAATGAATCGTGAATTGTGATAAGTCCAAGTCCAAAGTGCGATAAAGTTCGGTGCTATTGAGTGATAGTGTTAAAATGTCGCTTGAAGAGAAATTTAACGCGGCTGTTAACGTGATACGCAGTTTACCAAAGAGTGGTACGTATATTTTTACACTTTTTTTCTCATACTTTTTTTCCAATGGAAAAGTACCCATAGTGCCAGTTTGGTTCACAAATAATTAATCGATATTGGTGCTATCAATAATAGTCGTAGTTTGGAATGATTTGTCTTATTTATTATTTTATTTTCTTTTTCTTATTTGTAGCTTAAGTAGTGATTGTGTAGATACTTGATAAAAATGTATATTATATAAATAATACTATGATCAATTTTCTAATATCTTATACAAAAAATTAAGACTTGTTGTTTAAGGATCTCAAAGTGGTATTCTGTTTTTTTATATAGATAAATGTTTATAAAGAACGTTATGTAATACAACTGAAAGAAAATAAAAATTGTGCAAAACTGATAAAGCATTGTCTCCATTTTCTCTTTAATGTGATACAGTATAGATTTCGAAAACAATGTTCCTTGTCATTCACATAAAGCATGATTCACATATGTATAGTAAGCAATCTATTTAAAAATATTTTTGTATTATCAGTACATAGCGTAATTGGTAGCTTTACAGAACTTTTATAACAAACAAAAGAAAATAGTGTCATTACTATTAACATTTGTACAATTATTAATGATTTCTACAATGTTTTGATACATATGGCTCTCTATGTTTCTCATAAATTGAATTATTAAAATACCAAATGATCTGAAATTCCTCTAAAGGGTAGGCACATGTGTGTAGAACTCGCATGTTTCATCTGTAGTGTTATACTTTCCATGGAGTATTGGTGAGTCTGTTATCATTTAACAGATACAAATTCAGAATCTAAGCTAAGAGCTATGCTTGCACAGGTTTAGTTAGAAAAACCTCATTATATATAGCTTGCTTGGGATTCAAACCCAAAACCTGTTGCACAGTAATCACAACCACAAAATAAGGGGGTATTTACATTGTAAAATAATTTTATCAATAGTGAAAACCACACAACTTGTATATATTAGAGGATTGAGACCATTCTACCAATCTATACTCAAAATAGGCTGACTACATAGTATGTATTAGATCTACAGTATTAGGGGCTGTCCACTGGTAAGAATATTGATACAGGCAGTCATTATGGTATTTTTATGTATGGTCATTATTGTGAGAATACAGAATTTAATAGCCTCAGAAAATTTTATGGTAGGTTTATTAAAGTCTCTAGCGTTCCCTACTAAAGCAAATATCTGTGTGGAGAGGTCCACATCCAGCAGTGGGACATAAATTACACTACAATCAAACAGCTCTCTGCTGACTAGTTTCAAGTTAACAAATAACAAACTGTCTTGCGGAAGATGTGAACACAAACTCTCAGAATTCTAAACTTTGCACAACAATCTAATGACTATGTGGGCAAACAATGAAACATATGCAATGTGCTAATGGGCTATTGTTTATAGCACATTTTAACTGCTGTTTATAAATATGCATCTTAGTGTATAAGGTTCTTTATGTATATGTGTATATATGTATATGTGTATATATGTATATGTGTATATATGTATATGTGTATATATGTATATGTGTATATATGTATATGTGT
>DWEC01002621.1:0-11476 GCA_018245735.1 Microceris miodesmiata
TGAATTGTCGCCGATCGCAGAAAGGTCGCGACGGATATAGAGGCGTACGTAAAGCTGGTTAATGTACAAGATCTACTTATTCTCGTCATGTAATCTAAGTAAGCCTTTAAGACCTTTTCATGGGCTGTCTTATTCAGATAGTTGTCGCGCGTCGGTAGATTCAAACCGCCTTGATCGAGCTGAAAATTATAATTTTGTCAAAATATATGTTGTTTGCAAGAAAGTAGATTTCGTTTCACAATTTCATTATGATATAAAATATCCAGTTTGGAGAACTTAGACTTGAAACTTTATAGTCTTAACGTATTCAATCCACCATTGTTTTTGTGTATGTGTTGTATTTATGCTTTTTTTACGAAACCAGTCGACTTTTAAGGGATTATTTAAGTATAATACATATTTTACTTACAACGATAACGTGTTTAGATGAGTTCCGATCATCTTCAGTGACCGCCCAATTGAAAAGTCCACCCAAGTTGTATCTGGAAATAACGTGTAATCATACAATTATCGTTAATTAGCCAATTCCATTCGAATTTATAAATTCTAAGTTTATTCATGATGAATATTACTACATTACTCCATTAATTACGATTATAAATAAATACATAAAATATTTATTTATTATATATCTTACATAAGAACAATTTACATTCCTCTACGTACGACTTCTCTTAAACGAGACTGTCCTCCAAGAAGTAAGTTCAATGATCAGGAAATTAAAGGTCTGTAATGTGGCCGAGGATATAATATCTAATATAATAATAAGGGTTACCCAATAATAAATAATTCTTCAGCTTCATCATATTTTCGCACTACGTTTACTTTGTATTTTTTTTTACCCTTATTCCCCTATAGGAATACGGGTCACCTCTCAGAATGAGAGGATTAAGGCCACAGTCTGCTATTAAACTTAGACTACATTTGTCTGTTTTACAATGACTGAAGATTAGGACCTTAAAGTACTCTATACAATGTCATTGCGTTCAATTTCATTGTATAGTCGAAGTTCCATACTTACGTGTTTTGAACGTCCTGTAGCAATTTCTGCAGATCCCACTTGCTCTGTTTTGCTAGAGTGTTAGGAAGGAGATGCCAGCCGCCCAACTTCTTAATTATCGTGATCAACGGCTTCCCTGCCAGTTTCTCGATGATTTCATTGGAATCTATACATGCATCATAGTACACTCGAGCCTTCACTTCCGCACCAGGAGGATTCGTGACGTTGACTTTTTCTGTAATAGTAAGTATAACGTTGATAACAACTAGCGCCGCTAGCAACCACTCGATCAACGAGGCAGTCTAAAAGTCAATAAAGCATATTAACGGGAGATAAAAAATATGAAGGTATATATACAAATCTTCACTTTCATTTTGAAACTAATAAATTTGTTATGTAACTAACGATATACACACAAGAAAATACTAGATACCTATTTGCCGACAAATACAAGAAGCTTTTGGGATTTCTACCTCTATTTGTATTAAAAACAAAGACGACAATCGAACAAAAACGTGACCAGTTGAAACGACATGGACTTCACAGCTACGTGTGTTTGATCAATACATAAAAGTTATTGTAAAGTAAATGATCACCGAAAATGGTGCTCGAATGATTCAAACAAATAAAAACACGATAAACGGTCGAGTGAAATACGAATTTTCAATGAAACACTAATTGGTTATAAATATAACGCCGTGCGTTTAACATGGATGGCAAGAATATGTAATAAAAATATGTATGAGTAATTTTATCTGATTTGATCTCAAATCGATTAACAGTTGCAAGTAGTGACACGAAAGTGAAAAAAACTTGCAGAGACCCTATTTTAGACATGTATAAGAAGAATATAAATTCTGTTTAGATGTATAATATAGAACTTGTTTAGATGTATAATATAGACCCATAATGTAGGAAATAACTTTTGGATCGTAATGTATTCTTGGACCCTAATGTCTTAACGTGATGCATTAGTAATTCCACTATTTGCATGATCAAAGTTCACATCGTGAATTCCAACATAACTCGTCGTAACTATTCACACAAGAGTACATTTGCTAACAAGCAAATGTGATATTTGTATATACCTAAATCATCATTTGGATGGAAATTTACTTCTTTCATAAGTACCTACAACTATAACGTCGCAATTGGTGAGCATTCTTTCGTTAAATTTGGATCACATGTTGCTTAGCGAGACGTGGGAAAAAACTTGCTGGGTAGATGGCTACCAAATAAAAACCAAAAGACGAGAATTATCAGTTCTATAGCAACAGATAAACTTCTATAGCAACAGATAATCTTCAGCAGAATCACATCTGATCATATTCATTTAAAATTAAATAAAATTAAAAGCTGGAAACTTAGCATTATTTTTTATTGCAATTTGGAATCTTAAATAAAATCAGAGAGTTTTAATACATGTATGTCCATGATATAAACATATTAAAGACAAAACTTTCTATTTACAACGAATTCATTTCAATACCCCCAAAATAAAATATAAAAAATAAATACCCCAAAGTTAATTGCAATTATCAGTTTCAGAGCAAAGCCAATGAGTTTCCTTAATACATATACAATCCATTAGTTTATATATAACCGTAATTTAATATAAGTTTGGACAGGCCAAACCAACGTCCCAGTTCCGAGAACTTTAACAACAAAATCAATGAAGACGGTGGAAAACTTTGCTCTTTAGTTTCCAACTCGGTTCTATTATGCGCAATAGTAGGCTCTACTGAACTGAGGCCTCTTGGGTCAATGTAGTACAAAACTGCTTAGAAAGTAGAAGTTGTCCAGGGGTAGGAGGAATTAGTTCACACTTGCCCTCTTGCTTAATGACACTAAAAGTTTTGACATGATACCTGAGATTTTCAGAGGGCATCTCCCCATCTATTTGAAGGTTACTTGAGTATAGGGACACTAATATATGAGGTATAGAAAAATGTACTATTTAGAGAACAAACATTTCGTAATCATTAGTAATCTCGCACTCTGGTTTCGGAGACTTCTGACTACTTTGTAAGTTAATAATTGACGTTTATGACCAAGACATGTGAAGTTTATCTCCGACGTTACCTGAATCTATTAACATTTGCACCTTTTTCTTACTATTCTGAATACAGTAAAATAACTTACCAAGAGCATATCTGATGATTAATTGATTCTGCAATTCGATTTTGCTGAAGATACCCCAGCTGGATTTTCCTTCAGGGATAGGATTGTTCCTGATCCAACCTCCACAGGCAAACTCGTAGAAATCTTTGCAAGGATCTTGGGTTTCGTCAATGGCTCTGATGACTTCACTGGCGGTGTAGATACAAGAACTGGAGAGGCAGACGCTAGTTTCTGATGGTGAAAAATAAAAAATATATTCATAACGCAATGTTTTCTTAAATTAAACGACAATATTAGATAATAAGTAAATTTATTTCAATGTTAGATAACAATAATGGTTGCATATTTGTCGACTGTTTCGCTTATAATAAAAATGTTATGACCCATATATATTCTCATGTAAATTACTGGACGTATGTATGTGTGTGTTCTAATTACTTTGCGCAAGCTTGATGCTTTTATTAATTTATTTTAATGAACACTAACATAATCTTAAACAAACAACATTTAAAACGTAACTTATCTAAAGTATTACGCATGATTAAGCAAGCACAAATACACAAATTCTGATAAAAAACGCCAGAACACAAGACTTATAAGAAATGGATATTCTCAACATACACACTATCAGCCTCTCATCATCCACTGCTGGACATATTCGCAATATACTTCTTCAGAAATATATAACTCCTCGTTCTTGATTCCCAGTTCTAATTATTGCAGAACTAACGAAGATGAGAAACGCCTCAACAACGAGATAAAACATTTTCAACCATAGCAATGAAGGCCACCGATGAATGTTTCATAAACGCCTGATGAAGCTATAAAAACAATTGCAAGCCGCGCCTGAAATGGTTACGACAATAACATCGTCGTTTACGAGCACCATCAATTTTTCCCTTCATTTTATGGGTGACGTGACCTATGATGAAGGGCGAATAGCGTGCGAATTGTAACAAAAAGATAAGTTTTCTAACACTTTGATACAATCTAAAGAGACCATGGTTTTATTTTAAATATGTATGACAAAGATAAGTTAGAATAAGTAATGGAGCGTATATGCCAAACTAATTACTGAGCTCTATCCTATGGAGAGCACGAGATCCTGAACCTGGGTGTTATAACAACATTAAATAAGCAACGTGGTCGAATGTGCTTTAAGTTTCTTTTAGTTTCGGGGAGAAACTCAAAATTTGTACCTCGAACACCATCTTTATCAGTAAATATTTTTCCATAATAATAGTAAATAAATGATGGGGCTGTCGATTATAATAGTTATTACAACCCATAGAAAACTTATATTTCGTATGAAAATTACTTAAGAGCTTATAATTTAACAAAGTACGTGTTGTGATTTTTGTGAATTTCATAGGAATTCACTCCATTTTGTTGCAGAAGAAACCAATCCATATCTTTATAAATAAGGTTATAGTCAGTTTATCGATTCTTCACCCAACATCGGGCTTTTAATCTATAAGGGTCTAGTTATTAATAATTTAATTCAAGATATTTAGGAATGCAGAATGAATAACAGTAAAAACGAGACCTGGTCAACTTAATTCAACTTACCTATCTGAATATTGACTTTTCTAACTTAGTCCGCAACAAAGAATACTGCTTAGAAACCATAGGACATAGGATTTGCTATACGTAACCATCAAAATATTTACTCCTGCGTAAGGATTTGAATGAAGAAACTGTCAATTTGCAAAATTAACCTCTAGGATCAGGGGTGTAGCACGGTGGTACAGGTAAGTAGGTGGGTCCACGCATAGCCAGAAGCAAGGATGTTGTCAGCAGAACAGCTAGTATTAGTATTCCAGAAGTCACCACAAGTATCCGCTCGAGCTTTGTCCGTTGATGCCATCCAATGAGAGAAACACCCTGAAAAGAAGAAATGTTCTTACTGAATAATATTACATAGTATATTCGTAAAAATCGTGTCCTAAACATATTCTGTACGATAAATACTTAATGCAAAGATGTTTAGGTACATTGAGAACATTTTGTGATTACATTTCCTCGCGTGTTCTGTAAGCATGGTTTTAGAATACATTTTTAAAGCCTTTGATGTAATTGTCAGATACATCGACGTTTGTGATTTTGAAATTGTCACAACTTTTCGCTACCGAAAATTGGAATCGCATAATTGTCGGATATTGCAACACATGCGATATAAGTACAGTGATGGGGTAAGTAAGAATTTCTAGTCTCTATTCGGAAATTCTTGAAGTATATTATACTTTTTCTATAAACGTAACTTTTTCTATTGACATTCCTTTTATAACATTTAGATTGCAGGTGGTCGCGGCTCGAGTCATCCCATTAAGCATTTTGTAATCACATGTCTTAGAGACTCGGTTTTCCCGTATCTCTTTTGCTTACAAGTATGGAATTGTGTATGTATGCATATTCGAAGAGAGCAAAAGTATTCTTTCTGTAACTATTTTAGTTCAATTATGTTGTACATGTAAAATATATTTCTTCTCCGTAACTAAGTGTAAAAATCCAATTATAAACGTGTTTACGGAAAATCTCTGGTAAGTTTGAAAATATGGATTTTTTTATGTCTAATTATACAAAAATAATGACTATCATATCATCCACTCTGAATTGTTATAAAACATACTCGTATATCACAACCATAGTCTGAAGAAGGCATTTACGCTGCAATGTTAAATTTTTGTTGCCTCAATTTGTTTCAGATCTATTATTATTGATGGCAAAACAATAGTCAGTATAATGAGAATCAGTGATTTAGCATCAAAAATTGCCCTCGAGTAATACATATGTACTGAAATTCAGCTTCAAGGACAATCTAAGAACATTTTCGCCATGTCTTCATTATTACAAAACAAATTATACTCCACCATTATTAAATGTAGATCAATCGACAAAATAAATTAAAAATAATGTGGGACCAAGGAAGGACACTACCTTGCGACATACCAAAAGTGACTTCTCGTCTCAACTTAAGCCACCTAAACTACCTCCGTATTATCAACTGTAACAAATACCGAAGTAAATAGTCGGAATGGCTACAAAGTGGTCGCCATGTCAAGACAATAACTAAAGACTGTATATGCATTATTTTCTCTCTTTAAACGTGCAGTGTATAAGTATGGAACTTGACAACGTCATAATAGCAGCATACAAAACAATTACAGCGACAGAAAACACCATCACGCGCCACCGTACAAACTAACGATCGGCCATTTGTAACTGCGCACTGCAGTGCGCTTTTATTGAAGAGTACCTATTTCATATTACGTCTACCTTAACGAGAATGGCTTTAATTGGGGAAGACACCAGCTAAGCCATTCCGGTTGTCGCAACATTTTGATTGCTATCGACTTTTGATATTTCCCACGTTCATGTCATCATTGTAATCGAGATTTGGTGAAATTGCCGTCAAAAGTATAGAAATTTTACAACTGGTAATTCTTACTAATTGTTAATTGAAAAATATATAGGCTTTATAGTTCCCTTACTTTTGCACCAGTGACTTTTGACACCATTGACTGTTTTGTTGCTTTGGTCTCTTTTTGCCCGATTTGTTTTACAAGTATTTTAATTAAACATATGTACTATTTATACTGACATGATTTCAGCTTTCGCGCTGTTGAATTCCGGGGTAAATGATGTGCCAAGGAGATTGATAGCACATGAAAACAACTTTGATTTACGCAGTGCAAGTATCATTAATCTTGGATGGGGTTTAATCTCGTCTTGTCCACTCAGCTTAGTGTTGAAAATTTTGAAATATTCTAATTATAAACATAACATTTAATTGTTTTTTTATCATTTTCAACTTCCTATTAAACTGCATAGGAGAAACATTTAATGCAATATCTTTTGTTAGGAGCAGTACATCTCATTATCTACACAAACAAATATTATGTCATTGATGATATTATTGAAAAAGGCGTGCGAAATTAATGATTTAATGAAAATATATGGGTTAACCGTAATTAATAATGTTGATTTTTCGTATGAATAAGTAATCTATTGTTATGTAAAGATTGCAAATATTAAAAAGATCTCTAGTATAAAGGTTTTATGTGAGACTCGTAGATATTACACTGATATGATACTCTAAATGAGTTGATGAAAGGTAGATTGGTGAATCATTAATGGCCGTTTATGGACTTGTCTGTATGTTTGTATTTACGTCACTTAAGGCTGGAGATGTATCATCATGTTTAATTAAGTCAAGTATTCTTCTACAGATACGAGTATCAAAGCAGCTGCAATTAATTTTCATAGCGTTCAATACAAGATGTGATTGCATGCAAACGTTCAGGTTTTCATTGATTTTTCAGTATTTGACAATAATATAGATTGGGTTAATTTTTCAACATGTGATTGAATAGTATAAAATTGTTGTTAATACATATGTTGTAAACTATTAGAAAAACAAACTATTTTTATTATTGTAATGATAATGAGTATAAAACTGCACCTAACGCATGGCTACAGTGTGTTTTCTAATGTGTAATTCTTCTATAACATCACTTATAGTACTGTTTTTGTAATATCCAACGGGAATCTCATCCCGAAAACCTATTACATGTATGTCAAGTTTCATAAAACGTTATTTAACACCATACGAGTACTGTGTCGAAATCCGGGTAGCACCTCGTCTCCACCTAATCCCTGCTTGACCCAGTTTTTGACATTTTTCCGTTGACATGAAAAATTCGACTTGTGACCCCGATGACAATTTGCCGCCCAATTAAGTTAAAGTGGATTCGTTCCTTTTTGCGTGAAAATCGAACCAAAAAATAAACAAAATATTCATAATGTATTGTTTTGAATTCTTTATTATTTTACACATCTAGAAAGATTTTTATGATTGAGTAAATATACAATTGAATAGTTGTTACTGTGAAGAAAGATTTTCGTGTACATATTATTTTTACATAGATTGTATATCCATAGATTGTATGTAATAGAAAAAATTATATTTAAAAAAAAATCTATATTTTTATCATTATTAGTACCATATTAAGATATAATAGTGTATTATATTGTATTATATTACACGTATACTTATTGAGTAATAAACTTGCTGGAACATTAGTTATTATTTTAATATAGGTAATTATATCGTCAAGGGACCTGCCCTTTCGGTGTGCCGTTAAATTATACCCAAACACCAAAAATAATGTATGTTTGTCTCCGTTACCTTTTCCGTTTCCACTTCATTAGTGTATTTACGTAAACCAGACCCAATTGCTGTACCTACCTACTCGTATGCAAACATTGACTACGAAACACTCGCATAGACAAAGGTAGATATTATAAAAACATTATATCATGCCTCTAATTCCCGAAAGGGTAGGCAGAGTAGTGTGGTACAATCCCACAATCACCAGATACGTCTACCCTCCACTATGAAATAGAAGGAGAGCCTACCGACCTACACCAGGCGTAAGCCAGATCCGGAGTCAATTCTAGGGATTGCATGTTGGAAAAGCCCAGTAGTATTCAACATGGGAATCTAACCCAGGACTTCCCGATATCAGTAGTAGCGCTTGCAACGACTCGAATAACGAGGTAGTAAAAGAAGCAGTAAGGAACCTTCACAATACATTATGAAAATATGGACATATATCTGTAGATAAGTAGTGCGATCGCGAGACGCTTTGTATATTTAAATATTTGCTTACCTACTTTCTAAATATTTTCAAATGAAAACTATTCCATGCATTGGCTTTTTAAATCATAAAAGAACAAGCCCTCGTAACAAAGAAAATATGGCAACAGTATCCACAAGCGTACATTTTTCATAGACATTAAACAGCGGGATGTACGAGTATCAGTGTTGCCAGCTCACTGAACAATTTCTATGCAAGGCTGCTCTTATGAAAATATTTAAGTATTATTTTTTAAGCGAACTTTTATGAAAATAGTAAATATGTATGTAGTGATGAAAGGGTGCCATCTGATCAAATCATATTTTAACTTGAATGTTGATGACGACAATGAGACCATTGTCGTCATCAATCAAATTGAGTCCACCGCTGGGCACAGGTCTCCCTTAGTAAGTGCAACTGCGCGATGTCTTCGGCTAGCTGATTTTGAAGTTCTATACAATTTCTGCTTTCAGCTTTTCTAAAGGACTCCGTTTGCCTAGCCATGATCTCTGCTACAGAACTTGTTTAGTCCAGCAGCTCTCAGTACTTCGAAAGACATATACAGTCGATGGCCACTTCAGTCTGCTAATTGTTATAGTTAAGTCGTAAAATTTGTTTACCTAACGCATACTTATATAATAACAATGTATTTACAAAGTATCATGATTTCTTTATTTTATTAACATTTATAACATAGTAAATAACAATAAGCATATTTTAATTTAATAAATACATATAACAATAGAAACGTAAATTATAATAGGAGTTAATTACATTAGTGATCAATTTACTATACGTTTATTATAATTAATAAACAGGATTTCATTTTCCCTCTACCCGCTGAGATAACAATAACGTGTATTGATTTAATGAATTAAATCAATATTTTGTTAACTATTTTTTATCCACGCCTATAAAGAGTCGAAAATTTTACCAGCGTCTGTGGTTCTGGATACTTACAACAAAATAAAAAAGAAATACAGACAAAATACAGACACAGTTAAAAAACTACAAAATCTTATTGCTCAATCTTGTTCTTAGTAAACGTGTTTTGAAGTTACAAGTTCGTATTTCGGCACTTACACTCTGGTCATCATCAACACATTATCTTTATACTGCTGGACACGGGTCCCCTCTCGGAACGAGAAGGGTCAATACCGTGGTTAGCTAAAATAACGAAGTGCGGGTTGCCAGATTTTACACGCCTTAGAGAACATATGGAGAACTATAATGTAAGATATGCAGATATCCATTTAAAAGAACATACGCATTCTATTGAAAAACATTACATAACACACACGTATGCAAATGCGCACAAACACGCATAAATACACACAAGCAAACACATGCGTATGTACACACACGCACACACGCATACCCACAGACATATGTATATATACATTATTTTTAAAATCACGTTTTTATTGCATGTACCTACCTAATCCCAGAGCACGTAGGTACGTGTCCAATTGACGATTTAATATAAATAGCCAACTGGTAATATCCAATCTAAATCGAATTATGTTTAATTGGATCGAAGCCAACATCATAATTAGCGAACAGCGTACTTAACCACAGATAAGTTATTGAAATTTACAACACAAATTATTGTTACAGTATCGATATCATTTAGAGGGATACTAAAACTATTATAACCCATTTTAATTTATTAATAAGCGAAATTTAATGTAAATTAAATACGTAATAAATAATACCTACATCGTTATTGTTCAATAATATTCATGATAATTAATTGCATTTCGTACCTACGTTACAATTCAGCACAAAAATGTATTGGTCGAAAATATTATTCATACAATTGGATATGGTCATTTCAGACTCAGATTCATAACGGGTATTCAAAATTTTCCATATTCAGATGAAGTATTCCCGGAGCTCTAGGATATGGTGTTCTTCTAAAGAGGCGTGAAACGAGTTCTCCTTCAAAGGTGGCAAAGCATTGGCAAAGTTTCTAGCGTTGCACATGTCCATAGACGACGGTGACCACTTAGCCTTAGGTGGCGCGTCTCCCTGATTGCTCGCGTTAAAAATTTAAAAATCCAATATTTATGATAAAATGGTAAAAATGCAAATGACATTAAATTACCGAAGTTCTACTGAATGACTGACAATTGGAAGAACTTTCAAACTCCCTCACAGATTCACTAAAGCTGCAACTGCCTATATAGAAGACAGGTTCTAAATATATAATACATTACAAATTAATCGTAAAAAAACTATTTTACAAAATGACTGTAAAAAAGCGATATTTTTTAAGAATAGGGAGAATACCAATTTAGATGATAGAATAACTATTCGATGTTAAGTCCCAATGAAATTCCTATAACATAATAGTGATTAAAAAGTTGAAAGAGGTATGATTTAACAATTCCCAATTTATCTTGTGCTGTTGGCATGTGTTTAAAACAACATATTAAATAATGCAGCCAGAAAATAAATGCATGATACTTTATTTCAGTCATTAGTACTCGTACATCTATAGATTATTATTGAGTGCCTCGTTGGTCATTACGCCTGTAATCCCCGACCAGGTAGGCAGAGGATTGCAGTACACTGCCACTTATTTTTTTTTAATATACAATAAATAATAAAAAAATCTATAAAAACATGAGAGGTGTCAAGGGACACCCGGATGGAACAAAGTTCCTTTCGATTAATTAGTGAAGGAATTGTAATAAAATTTTATTTTTTTTAA
>DWEC01002622.1:0-11475 GCA_018245735.1 Microceris miodesmiata
TCGTCACTCCACCCAGCTGGAGGGCGTCCTACGCTGTTTGCCAAGTCGCTGTCTTCAGAAGATTTGCTAAACCTCTATTAAATTATTACTATCTTATTGAACGCCAGTTACTGTATGGTGTAAACAGAAACGATAGTTCCATCTATTCCTACAGTCCAAATGTACGCTTTGTTCAAAGTGTTATTATACCCTCACGCCAACTCCTTGACGGATTAGAAGGAGTGGACCGTGGACCGGACACTACGTTCACATCTTTTCATACACTGACTCGATATAGATGTCATAATATTTGTAATTGATGTCATTATGTCCATAACCGGAATACAAATGTTTATTTTTAAGCCAAAACAATGCGAATGTAAAGCGCCCCTCACCACCTGTAAAGTGTATGGCACACGTTCGACAAAGGAAACGGCAAGTGAGCCACTTGTCGTATCCGCGCCGCGACGTATCTGCGCCGTCCCGGTACACGATAGCGTAATTATATGTTGTCCGCCCGTCTCTTTTATGAGCGCTTGTGTGCTCAACCGCTTCCTGTCTTGTGTGAGATGTGGCGCTGCAAGGCATAAGCGGATAGCGTTTTTTTTTTTAAATTCGATGAAATTGTTTTTTACTTTTTCGATTTAATTTTTTTTTCTGTTAGTCATATTTGCTTTGGTGTACGATAAATTATAATTGAATTGCATTGAAATTTATAACTGAGAAAAATGTGTGCATTAGTTATGCATATGACATAGCAATAAAAATTATTGATAAAATGAAAAGCCATTGAGTATATTTTTTCCCACCGAAATTACTTCTTTATTTTATCTAAGATATTCTACTTTACCTTGTTTACTATTGTGACATTTTGGTAACAAAAGGTGACTACTGTAATAGTAATAATAATAATAACAGACAGGGCGCGATGGCGCTCATTGGGGAGGCCTATATCCAGCAATGGACTGAGATAGGCTGATGATGACGATGACTAACAGTAAAATCCTCTAGTCTAGAATTTCTAATATCTTGATCACCAGTAGTTACCACCGCGTACATATTCTTGGTACTTTTAAAAAATCTTTTGTATGATTCTGTATTTTGTCCGGTGTCTCGTCTTAACTCCTCAATGCATTTTTCTCCCATATTATTATTAAATACTTCGTTAGTATTATATACACGATTACATTATTTACCCCAAATATATTCAGACTTATCCGACCTCTTTTTTGATCAGCACCTGCTAACTACAGCCGAGTATGTTTCCGGAGTTTGGATAGCTCCGAAACTAGTCAATCTACCCAAAAACTTATCTCGACTTCAGACGGGCTGGAAACTAGTCGGACTATTTCGAAAAACATAGTTCAGTTAAGGCGGTACATTATTATCAAAAAAAAATAACATCACGCCTGTAAGCATAAAAGACGTTCTTAATTAGTATATCTTTGTACAAAAATAAACGCCTGTAATCCCCGAAGGGATAGGCAGTATTATGTGCGATTATATTAAACAGTTTCCTATCACTTGGACTCTACCAGATAGTATGCGTTGTACTGAATGGGGAGTTGCGATTTGACTTGATTTGACTTGATTTTATTAGTGAGCGGAGTTGTGTCGCGATTTACATTAAATTCGCTCTTGAAAACCGTGATGACTTTAAAAATACTACGACCGGCTTAAATACGAGTGATGTAAATGATTATTATTAAACCACTGTATCTAAGGTATCAGAGTTGAAATAAGAGAATTTATAAATTAATTTTTCATTCCTAACTAAATTTATATTGAATGTTAGTGTATTTTAAATTTAAAAAGCGTTTATATAAAATGTTGGGGATACTCGAAAAATATTTGATATTGACAGAGTTTTTTCTTCATTGCAAGTATGTACCTATGTAGCACGCCACTGAGCTCGATCTTCAGCTCTAATTATTATTCATCATCATAATCAACCCTTTTATTGGCCTAGTGATGGGCACAGGTCTCGTCTCAGAACGAGACGGCTTAAAGCCACAGTCCGATGTACATATATACATGTACATCCATACATCTACATTGTATGTGAAATTTGTCATTATTTATTTATGGTTCATCGGTATTCATAATAAAGGGATTTTATGTATGGCGGAATTCTCTACCAGTTAACCCTTAAAGAAGTTGAGAAAGTACCGCAAGCATCTAAAGCAATAGAAGGACAAAATAAAATAAATAGGCTTTTAAAACCATAAAACAAAACATTACGCCTATTTTTATCCGGGGGGGTTGACAGATGAGTGTATGGAATAGAGAAAAATGATCAGAAAAAAGCTATTTGTAAAACGTGACTATGAAAATATCTTCCATTAAAAATCACCAATTTCAAATCGACTAGTAAATATATTTGTAAGAACGAAATGTAACGAACGAACGAAGAATATTTAAGTCAACTAGTAAATATATTTTTGTATATTTAAAAAATCCACATAATGATAGACATTTAACAATATCTAGAATGATAAATCAAACATTGCTATATACGATAACCGTTCAAAAAGCCGATTGAGTGACAATAATGTTTTCAATTTCAACCCTTAAGAACCCTTAAACGGTATTTTAAAGAGCACGCCAAATGTTAGATGTTACCCGTACCCCTAAAACTAAACAAACAGATGCTGGATATCTTTTGTTACAATTAAACTCCACATGTTTCAATTGAAAAAGAGTTTCAGTTAAAAGTCAATTTGTCTGTCTTCATTTTTTTCCCTTAGTGGGATGATATTTACTGTGAACGTAAATATGATCATGCATCTTATATTTACCACAATCGTAGCTTATAAATGACCTGGTAAGTGATCTTAAGTGAATATACGATAAAAATATTCAAAGAAAACAAGAGAAGACAAAAGACTGAAATGGGAAAAAAAAGAAAACAAGGAAAATTATTGGCATAAATTTTAAAATTAAAATTATCAAATTTTACAATTAATTAAACAAAAGGTTTGCTCAACCACAAAATAGCGATAAAACTGTGTAAGAAATTTAATTAAAAAAATGGACTCTTTAAATAAATAAATTATATTACCTTAGTGTTGAACAATTTCTCTAAGATCCTAAGCCATTCTAAGCCCTAAACATTTCATTACCACGCTATTAGCATAAAATTGGAAACATGAAAATGTAACAGAACTGATTCATGAGGTCGATCTCTGTATGATTTATGCACGAATCAATACGAGTGCCTCTAAGTCGGACACAACAGAGATGTAAGTTCCGATTGTTTGGTCAAGGTATCGTCACCTGGGTGTAAGCCTCTTAGTGGTGTGGGTACTACTGTCCCGTTTAAGCTACACCGTTTGAATCTATTAGTGTTTGTACAGTAGTAGGTGTACCTACTAGTTAGTATCTCTTGTAGGTATAAAAAGTAGTTATGTATATTTTAGGTTCGATTTCAAATCTTTAAATTATCTACTGATTGTAAGACATTCATTCTTATGTTTCTAGCTTCTTAAGTTTAATATTAGATTTTTTAAATGTTTTTCTTCGAGTGTTTATAAAGGTTTATTATTATTATATGTATATAATATGGTCACGTGAGCTTCCTAGCAGAATAGGCAGAGAGCACCGAGCGGCAAATATATGTTTCTTTAGAGAATTAATGTGTCTTCCACATTCATCGTTCTTCTACACGCACGCCGCTTCCGGAGACTACATTGATTCATATATAATTTATTACACGTAAAATTATATAAAAGCCCCTTTTCCCTTTAATGTGAACGCTTAGAAATCAATCAATGATATGTGGGAACAAGATGCACAGGTAATAGATGGTAAACATTATGATGAGGAAGCAAAAAATATGAGGTGACCTACTTCAAAATTTGCACCTTTCGCCAAAGAAAGAGTTCTTTTGTAGAAACTTACAGCACCTTGCTTTGGCATATGTTGCCCGCATGTCTTTGATAGGCACCGTTCGTTTTTTTTTGTCCAAAATCTCTTGATTGCTTTTCATATGTGAAATCGGGTTTTGGGAGAGTTCAATGGATGGGTTGGTGGAACTACGTAAGAATGGAAGGATTCTAAAGAAATGTCAAAGATCGATCGAGTTATTCGAAACTTTATTGAGTTTAAAATAATATGTATTAATTAAATTAATATACAATACATGTATAAAACAATTCTTTTAAATATTATTTTTACTGTGTCCTTCTCCATTTATTCTGATGATGACATTAATTTCCATATTTTTTAACTCGATAAGCAGTTTTTTTTTAATCCGAATACGTTGTTAAAACTATCCTAGTAAAACCAAATACCTACTGGCTCGATGATATGATAATAATATAGCCCCAAAACCGTTCTGGAAATATAATGTATAAAATTTTAAAATTCGAACAAAAATAAAAATTCAAATTTAAAATTGGAAGTTAAGATTATACTTATAGTTTCGCTAGGGACGGCCGTCTATTGTTCGAGATTCTATCAATTGTTGAGACCCTGCACATTAAACACTTTCCTGGGGTCGATGAGGCGATTGTGGAGCTTAATAACAGAGGAGAAAGGGGTGTATTGCACCTTTGTGTTGAAATGTCGCGTGCCTGGCTTGGACCACATGGGCTTGCATTATGCCATAACAAACATGGATCGTTCACACCTTGTATTCTAACAGTATAACTGAGAATTTATTATGCGTCATAAAATTTCAAAAATGTGTTTCCAGAGGTTTATGGCAATTATTAAAAATTTTGAATAATGTTTTCCTAAGCATTTACTTCGATCTTTAAAAATGTTGCCAGTATTATATTAGTAATTATTAATCCATTTGTCGTGAGAGCAGACAGAGTGTAAAGTACATTCTATAGATGAACATATTTGAGGACTTTTGAGAATGTTAAAAGAGGGTAAGAAAGTTGGCTGGAAAGGAAGTTAGTGGAAATTTTTAGTCTCTGTCGAGCCTTAGAGGATATAGGCATAAATGTGTATATGTATGTATATACTATTTAAAAACACTATACTATTTTCGTTTTAAGTGTCAAGGTTTTGGAAAATTAGCATTCACATATAAAACTCTCTATAAGTATTTAGTGAACATTCTAAAATAACCAACTATTAGTGGGAAAAATATTATGTTTACCTTTAAAAACACATTTCAACGTTCAACTAAAATGAAAATTTATATGATACAGATTTACGTTGCCACCAATACGCATCGCACGACAGATGCGAAATCAATATGGCGATAAATTTGCATTTATATTTTATTTTTATATAAATCCCGACCATTGAAACTTAATGACATGCGATATGGGGTTGGGACCAAAGAGAAAAGATGTTCCATTTCCATAGACAACGTTCGCGATTTGAATTAAGAGCGCATCTGCGGCGCGTGCGCGCGCGAAAGATGTTTCGCGATGATCGATGGCGCACTTTTTTCTGTTTACGCGCTATTTTACGTAATGGTCTCGTGTTTCGAAATTCATTTATCTTTTGTAAATTAGCGATGAGTTGATGTTATTTGTTTATATATAATATCTCCATTAAAATGAAAGAGGGCATGTAATTAGCGCGTCATCATTAACCCTTTTATCGTTTCACTGTTGGTTACAGTTCTCCTCCCAGAATGAGAAGGGTTAAGGTTATAATCTGCCATACTCATCGAATGGAACTTGCCAAGCTTTAGCCTTTATCTGAACTAATCATATAATGAGAAATTATCCAAAAGCTTCTACGAATGATGAACTTTATACAATAATTCCTTCCGGAAGCTTCGATAGAATATATATTCTGGTGTTCGCAACAACAAAGTTGAGAAATGCCACAAGTTTTAAAATTGTAGACGTGGTTTAATATTGGCAACACTGAAGCTCTAAGATATTTTACGCGCTATTGTGTTCGCTGAGCGAATTTATCGATCTCGATGCACTCCCCTGCGGTAGCCATCTTATTCGCAGCTGCTCTCGCGCAGGGTCAAAGGTGGCAGAGGGGCAAAGTAACCTTTCAATGGTCTCAGTTATATCCAAAGCAATATAATCCTTACACCTATCATAATAAGAGACATATAACGAGCCTTAGTGAAAACAATAACATTTCTATTGGGCGCGTGCGTCTACAGGATTACGATGGTGTACGGGCGTTGGATCGATACTCGTTCGAAATTTGAATTTTATTCCATTTAACAATGACCAAACTAGTAACGTCACAAGATTTCTCATACTACCCACATTTAACACTTTAAAAAATTTGTTAGCTAACAATCACAGCCGGGTTTGACTTTGAAGGGAGTTATGAATGCCGAAGACGAACGTCAAAACTTCAAGGATCGAAATATTTGGTTATTGGTGCGCTTTGCAAACCCCCTAAAAGACCTGGTGTGACGATATAAGAACAATAATTTCATTGTAAAAACCATACAGTACCTACATACAATTTGGGTTTTTATTATGTGATATTGATCATTATATATATTATTATATTATATTGATATGGCTCCCCATTTTATATTATAGACATTTGTAAATATATTTCTAAGTACATTTAAGTATTGTCTGTTTTGTTACAGTTTAATAGAGCAATGTTAACCAACCCTTCATGAGCACCAGCCCACTCAGCTATAAACATAACCGTATCAAATATGTTACAGCCGATTAGCTTCACGCGGCTATGATAATGTAGGCAAGGGGTCTTCTATTTCTTCTTTTGTTTTTCTCTTTTCTTTTGCGTGCTAGAAACGCCGGAGCTTATACTATAATAGCTCTGGCTTGATTGAAAACTTATGCCCAAAAATGGAGCGATGAGAAGCTGGGCGATAATGATGTAGTTAAAGAATGTAAGCGTCCAAAATGTAAGAATAATGAATAATATTATAATAGTAATATTATTACTGAGATTTGCTTCTTTCAAGGTATTTAAAAAGTCAGAAAACGACTTGAGCCATATTATTATCATCATCATTATCAGCCTACTCCCGTCCACTGCTGGACATAGGCCTCTCCAATAGCACGCCACGCCATATTATTATATTTTTCAAAATATTACTGTGTTCCACAATTTCATCATCATCAGCCTATCTCAGTCCACTGCTGGACATAGGCCTCCCCTCAAAGGGGGTTTATGCCCATAATCTCCACGCTGGGCATGCGGGTTGGACATCGCAGGGCACGGCTTTTCACATCACCGACGCTGCTGCCCGTCGACAGCCAGGGCATTTAGCCGTACTTATTTAGGCTGCGCTATACCGCAATCAGACGGTCGTCAGAGCCTCGCCTGTTGTAGCAGGGTGTACCACGTGCAGGTCAGGTTGGCTTGGGTTTCTGAGATGGTAGTTGGAACCCCTTACACCTTCACAATTTATATGAGTTAAAAGTATCTATATATAAAAATTTAAAAGAAATGTCAAATGTAACATTACCCCTGTAATTCTCGAAGGGGTAGGTAGTTTTTTTTTTATATTTAAAAATACATCAAATTCAATATTCAGCTACTATGTTACTTAAGAAAAGTTATTTGAAACGTGTATACGATATTAACCTTAACCCTCTCAATATGAGAGGAGTCCCATATTCCAACAGTGGAATTATAATGGGTCGATTAATATTATTATTATTAAACCATATAACATCTCACAATATATCTGGAGACCGGCACCTGGCTCAGTATAAACACAATCGTCTTTTTGTCTTAGGCGCCACTTTTTTACTCCAGAGACATTTGATACGCCCACAAAACACATTAAATCGCCGGATCAAACACCATCTGTGGTACCATCTACACGTGCCTTGGCGACCTTAAAGAAAAATGAACCTTATTTTTACCAAGCCACGATTGAATTTGCCTTGTACGTTTATATATAGACATTCTCAAGAACCGAACTACCTTGCAAGAATGCTCGAGAATGCGATCTGATCTGAACTCTATCTAATTTACAGTAAGTTCTATTTCTGTTGGGTTTTTGTTAAGGTAAGGTGCAATCACAAAATCAGCTGGACGGTGCATCTTTAGAATTTCAAGTCGAAAAAGAAGCGGATATGATTCTTAAAGCTTTGTAACAGGGTCTGAATGGATTCTTACAAGTGTTTCCAGTGAACATTGAAAAGGTGTCGCTTGGGGAGTATTATGAAGAGCATTTTGCTCCTTACTCCACAGATTATAAGACATTGATTGATGGCAATTTCGTAAATAAAGTTGTTACTACGTTACTCTGATTTTTCTTTACGCTTTGTCCATAAAACTGATCATTTTTTCCATCGAACGTTCCAGATGATTTTATGAATCTTGGGAATCTAGCCAATGAACTGAATGGTATTGTTTAAACGTTTGTGTATATGTATATGTATGTGTGCTTAAATATAAATTATTTGGTAATTATTTTGCAGTAACGTGTTAAATAATAACAATAATAGTAAAATGAAACAAGGAACCATTAAAGTAACCTTCGAATCCCCGAACAAAAGCAAAGTAAATACAAAAAAAAGTAAGAGCATTACGCTTCCAATGGGGTGGCGGGACATGTGCGCACGCGCCGGTCGACAATCACAGTAATAATATCTAAAAAATAATAATAAATCCGGGTGAAGAATAAAGAAAATCACCCCCCAGCTCCCCTTGCCTTTATCTTGCAAACAGACTTCGAATGTTAAAGATAATAGGGGTGGCGCCCCCTATGCAAGCGCGCGCGCACCTTTCGCGGGGGTCGACGCGGCAGGCGCGCGACGGTTGCGTTTAAATTTCGATACGAACTCTTCTTGTGTTTACTGGAAGCTTGGCTTGCTACTTTGATAGCTGAATTTTATCCAAAAACACACTGTTTTCGAAAAAGCATTGACGAATATATACGTAATTGAATTTTGGAAATAGTGGTAATTTGTATGAGCTAAATATGTTTCTGTTTACATTTCATAAATCTTTACAATTATGTTTGATAACGGATAGTGTATTGTTAATGTTAAGGTAAAAATATTCATGATTATAAATGTAGCGGCTTAACTCACGTGAGTTTTTCTTGGGATGGCCCCATCCCGAAATGGGCCTTCATATATAATCACGTGTATAAACACTCACGAAACATTGAATGGTAAAGATATTCCAATATTTAACGTATAAGAATATATAAACTCATGTAATTAGATTCGAATCGGATATATAAGGCTAGATCATTATGTACTGTGAGAAATGATAAAACAACAGCAATTATTAATGCGACATCAAATGCAATGTCATACTTTTCTGTCTTTGCGTTTGGCTGCAATTCCATCTGATGGAAAGCGAGATGCATCTTAGGATGTAGCACGCTCGCCTAGAAACTGCCTATTCACCCCTCTTTTGAATAATTCCAGATTATACGAATCGGTAGAGATGGACGCCGGCAGAGAGTTCCACTCTTTCACAGTTTGTAGCAAAAATGAGTCAAAGAAAAGCTTCATCGTGCTTATAGAAGCGTCTACCAGATGTGGATGATAGCCTGCGGTACATCAATTTTCAATTTAAAATTTTACCCAAATACGTATAAAAAGAACAAGAATTAAAAAAAATGATAAAATTTCCAATCACAAACAAGATTTAACGAAGATATCCACGAACATGTGAATAAAAGGTGGTATCAAAATCGAAAGCCAATTACGGAGATATGACGTAGGAGCGCGCACAGGACTGACTCGAAAAGCCCAGCGCTTTGTGCCCTTTGATTACTTGCGCCGGACACAGGAGACAATGTACAATAAAAATGAAATAAACGACTGGATTCTATCTCTTTCTATCTATATCCTGCTTTTGGCATGGTATGGTCTATCTGTTAGACGTACAGATGAACAATCTTCAAAAATACTCTATGTGATTCAAAACCGAAATAAAAGATAATTATCGAAATAAAGTACTTCACATGACTATTTTTGTTAGTTTTTAAGGGCATATTAGTGATGAAAAGTAAAAAATATTTTTTTTATCGTTTAACAAAACTCGTGGATATCATTCGTTTCACTGGCTGGAAAACAAAAAAAAACATTATCTCAGAAACATTTTTAACGAGCTCGGTAACTAAGAAGCGAGTGGCATTAATACAGTGCACTCATAACTCTGAAGTCCTCCATCTCGTACCATTAATTAGTAGTCCCCAATCGACTCGTAATCAAGCATAAAATTAAACCTTGGCACACGCCAAGCGCCACAAAAGTAAGGGTGTGTCCACACCAGTACCTTATGGCACAGCAATTTGTTCAAGACATCTGGCCTCACACCTGCCCGCGCACCCCTCCGTACACCCCATACCGATACGTGACGGTACCACCACCACTACACCCCTAACTCTCAACACACATCATAAACCAGCGCGATAAAGCTCAAAATAGAATGAAAAACAATTTGGAAACTTTGTCTGGTTGTACCGGTGTATTATGGTTTTGGCACAGGGTCCAATGCTCCTGTCATTCATCGTAACGTGTTCGCTCATTAAAATTCGGAAATGACGAACAGTTTTTCGACTCCAATTGTTCTAGGCGCGGTCAAGTGAGACTTTGTGATTGTGGGGTAAACGTTTCGTATGTACGCTCATTAGACTCCGCTAGTTCCGAACGCGGCCACAACTTTTAATTCGCCCGCCGTCCACAACTGTAACTGACATCATTCAATTAGTTACATGTCGTCCATCAAGCGTGTTTGTCCACTAGACGCTCGTCCGTCAATCTCAATAACCGTTAGTAAGTCACCACGTGAATGCGTATCGTACGTTCATTCACGTACACACACACAAACACACACATACAAACGTTACGTCTTGCACGTACACCGCAAGATTGTGTGCGTGCCCCATTCAAGACGCGGCGAGACGACCTCCTTACGTCACGTCCTGTGACGTCACGCGTCCCGCAAGTGGGCGTGTGGACGCACCTTAAGCGCTATACATTTTTATTCTCCGACAAGTTGTGGTGAGAACGTCGCAGTGTCTGATGACGAGATAAATGAAGGGTTGTCCAGTGTTTCGATAACATATAATTTGGCAGCGGTGAACAACTTAGCATGATAAACAAGCTTTATCTGCGATGATCGCGGCGAGGCGTTTTTTGGTCGCGACTCGTACGACAGTTCGAAATTTAAAAAGGCCAATGGTAATGTACAATTACCGTGCTATGATAAGTCGCGTGAGGCACATTTAAGGGCAATTCAGACGTCGTGATAGACTTCCGGTGTTATTGCTTTGTGTCTTGGGTCCCGCGAAAAAACATGTCTAGTTAATTCGTGCCGCGGCAGGGGGCGAGGATGCGGGACACTGGTAATTTGGGCGAAGTAGACCAATTCCACTGTTCTATTGTGGTTCAAGGGGCTCTAAGAACGGTTCCTTCATTCGTCGCCCGCATGTCGCTGCGAATTAATATTAACGGCGTGTTGTAGTTCTTTTGTGGCTTGGATTGTTTCTTCCGCACTTCTTTTCGATTTGGGTACCTACAAGATGATTTAAGATAGAAAAGTTTAAGAAAAAAATCTGAGGTGTGTGAAATCTGCCAACCCACACTTGGCCAGCGTGGCAGACAA
>DWEC01002623.1:0-11475 GCA_018245735.1 Microceris miodesmiata
GTAAACACAGCAAACAAAGACTATAATTTATTGACAATGGAGTCACATCGATACTTGTAACTAAAACCAAACTGACAAAATCTGTGGAAACTTGCCACAATGACAAGTATGCGCTTTCTTGTTGGTCAATTAGCGGACACGGGCCATACTTGCCCTGTCTACTTTCTTCATATCCACATCCATAAAAACTCCGTATGAGTTGATGCGGATGCGGATGCGGATGTTGAAATTAATACGGATGCGGATACGAATATCCGCAACACCCCTGGTGGTAACCATATGATGACCGTGGAATTTTACACTTTACATTTCAAAATAGAGCTACATTTGCACATTTAAAAATTATTTAAACAATTCTTATATCAACATACGTTGACATGTATTACTTACGAATATAACATATGTAGGTAAACCTACTTTATTATTCACTGATTTATAACTGCGAACGAGTTTTTTAACTATTCCTTCACTTATCTCATACATACGAGTACTTACATATCTTCACACCAAGACCCTTACGGGGCCGGCAGAGAACACGGAATGCGAAATGTCTATACTTAGAGACCTGCCGTGCTTCTTCGACTGGTCTTATCTATGACATAATTCCCCCGAACTAAAACATATCTGTTAACAGGCCACAGCGCGTCATCAAACGCACAGCAACCCTCGACGCGTCGTAACGGACACTCGAATTATGACACCCGTAACGCTGTGTAATATTCGCCACGCGTCCGGTAATATTCGGCGATATTTTAACGCGACACTTGCGACCGTTGGAATGGGCTATAATCAGATACCTAACAGATGCCTGCTTGAGAAACGTCATAGCAAAGGGAGAGAAAAGAACCGACAGTTTATTGACTTAGACAATTCTTAAACATTTTGTTTACATCGATATTATACTATAGAGATATTTAGCCAACGGTATTATCTCTGTCTACCCCTAAAATGTCCGGCGAGAAATATAGTAATAATAATGATTTCTTTATTGAGATATATATTTACGTTCCACAATTAATTCCATTACTCCGTTTTATTATATTGCAAGTATTTTTATGTTCCATACTTATATACGAGTACCACACTCACTCCTTATTAAGCAATCTGAAAACTATATAAGTTAATGTACGTTTCATATATATAGAGTGGCACTTGGGAGTATATCACATATGTATGTATATTGTGAGTTGAATAACTTGTTCGTTTGACAAAAATAGAGTTCAAATTTCAATTATATGTAAAGTAGCTCTGCGATAGCTAAGCTTTGACACAACCCTCGTACTCAAGAGCTCATGATGGACGGCGCGGGATAGCGGACGCGTGAGAAATGTCCCCGCACTGGCTTCACTCTGACCGAATGGCATCTGAAGGGAGTACACCCTTGCGCCAACAGCTACTGATATATAGTTACTGCTAATATATTATATACTCACCCCCTATTACACGGTGGGAGGTATAACATAATTGGTGAAATGTGGGAGTGTATTACACTCTGCCTAATCCTTCGGGAAAGACGGCCGTGATGTTATGTCATGCTCGTATGTTAATAATATTGATATTTTTGAATTACTCACATAGATCCATTTGAAAACAGTCAGCTAGTATATGTACGTAAAAAATTCTAAATTCCTGTATGATGATTTAAAACACAGATAGTACAAATAATCGTGCTTATCTTACAAATATATGCTTGTGTCAGATTCGAAGCCACGACCCTCATGCAGCAGGTCACTGGCCACAAGACCTACGAGTACATGCCACCCATACAAACCTTACATACAAACTTTGTTCTGTACCCATACAAACTTTGTTCTGGAAAGTATTATTATAAATACAAGTAGATAACTGGTATCAGAATAGAGGTAAAATTTCTTTCCGTGCAAACCTAGCTATTTTACTTGGATGTGAAAAATATTTCAACTGTAAACAACTTTATGTAACAGTTACTGCATGAATAATTACTTAAGGATCGCAATTTTTTATGCCACGAGCTATCACCTCATTAACTATTTCACACTTTTGAGATTCATCTTAAAATGTCCCGTTTCCTTTTTCCAGGTCCAGGCTACGAGCATGTCTATAATAATAAATAATAATAATAATCGACCCATCATAATTCCACTGTTGGAATATGGGTCTCCTCGCATATTGAGAGGGTTAAGGCCATATTCTGCCACGCTGGCCAAGTGCGGGTTGGCAGAGTATTCTGTATATATTCTGAATTTATGTAGTGCCTACCGCAACATCTGTTTAATTTACATTGACTATCGGAAAATGCTACGAATCATTAGGTTTACCCTTCATTATCAACTTGGGTATATCAACTCAGTAAAAAATAATAATATAGTGAATGAAGAAAAAAGCCTCACGAAGAAACAAACGAAGTAATAAATCAATTATTTAACAAGTGAACACATTTATGTAAACAAAAATTAAAATAACGTATAGTATCCCTATATACCATCATTATGAAAAAAAAACAGATAAAAAAAATCAATGTCGGTATGTTACACATAAAACTTGCTATGATATATATGTTAAACTAATGTCAGTATTAAACCTGTATTATATATTGGTATTATTAACAATGCAATTCCGCTAATAACTTTGCTAATGCCTATAAATTCGTGCTAACTATCAACACCACACCGGGACACGTGCGATACAACCGAGCCCAGTTCCCCTAGACGCCAAACCCATAATTGAATACAGCGGGATATTTATGGTTTTTGTACAATTTTTATAGTCCCCTGTATTTAACGTGTCTGCGGCGAACGATTATGAAAAGAAGTATGATCTTTGTCAACCCCTGGTAGGTTTTTGGGGACACACGACGTGATAACTATGATGTTATATCGAGATGATAAACTACCCTTAAAAATTGTGCCCCCAGTAATAACCATAAAGTTACAGTGTCTATTCAAAATATAAAATTAATGAACATTTTCTTCATCAAATCATTGTTGATGAAAATCAATCTTTGCAAAATTGGTAGGCCATTTCCTCAATATTTCCGAAGAAAATCCTCAATAGATTCCTTCGACGAACTTAAGGGACTATTCTTTATCTGGGCGTTTATCTTATGTTTGCATACCTTATTAGTTGAAATATAGCGGGTTTTTTTTTTTAATTATAACAACTGTACACATAGATTCATGCAATTAAAAAAATTGGTTTGATTTGATTGATTCGTTTACTATAGTGTATGGCTAGGCAATTTTTATATCACATTAGCAGTGGGCCAAGTATGTGTGGCATTTCGAGATATTCTTATTATTATTACTTTCACTTAAATTCTTAAAAAGATATATCGCTGAAAGACAACGGTTACCAACATGGTCCACGGTCCTAATCCCTCCACGCTGTGGGAGTGCTATCATCTCTATATAGTTTTCGATAAATTTCTTAGCTACCCTTGTTGTACCGCATACTTACAAGTGGCAGGGGAAGAAATATGGGATTATTATTATTAAATTACAGAGGAAATCACCCGTTGTAATTGCATGACTGCACGGAAACTTCTTACGTGCACATGTGAACAATGCACGTGTGAGCAATAACTTTTCAACAATTATTTATACACAAGAAAGATCTTTTGCTAACATTCCTTAATAATATCATATCAATTGGTTTTGTTATTATGTCTCCAAGTATAAGGTATATACGAGTACATACATGGTATGGTCTGATATCTGGTATGGTATGGTCTAAATACTTCCTTTTTTGTATTAACCGTCCACCGTCAAATATATTTAAGTTTACCATGAAGAATCCAGTGTAAACTTTGCCTTATCAAGGGAACTTCGGAGTGAATGTCCAGTCCAGAACCATTATCCGTGCACCTTGCTGACCGATAGAAATCTTATTGCAACATTCCAATAGATATATTATCGTAATTTCCTCGATTGCTGCAATTCTATTAAAAGTATGACATAATACGTTTGAAGAAGAAACCGCACAAGCCCGAAACTCAGATCACAATCGACATCTGTAACTCCGATCGTCTCTTTAAGTGGCCAACTTTTCGCATAAATTACTGGCGATAAGCGAAAATATTGTCTTCGGAGGCATATTTTCCAAGTATCTCGCTTGAGATAATAAGTTCTGCCAAACAATAGAGTCCGAGAAACTCGATTAAGATCCATCTCAATATGTCCGTGATTTATCGATGATATCTATGTTCGTGCGATCTAGCTGATGGTTATTTATTGAGTTCGATACACTTGCTTAAATTAAGATATCTTTTTTTAAAATGTGGAAATAGGATCACGTTTGGCTGCAATCCCACCTGATGGAAAGCGATATTCAAATATACATATTTTCTGACAATATACAAATTATTTATAAGCGTACGTATATGGCAAACTTTAGAAAAGGCCTATATCCAGCAGTGAAACGGAAGAGGCCGACATGATGATGATGGTGATCATGATGGATGTATATCATATTTGAATATTTCATGTGTAACGTCAAGACGAATATAGAAGTCGTATGTTAAATAAAGTAAGGGTAGACATGAAACATTCGGTATGCTCTGCTTACCCCGCAAGTAACCTGGCATAGTTCAACATATCACGATCTAAATAAGACGATTGTTTGGTTCTATTTAATTAGGACGTATGCATTTCTGTTGACTTTAATTATATATTAAAAAGATAGATTTATATATTAAAAAGAATAGCACTGATTATCTTTATCTTGGAAATCGTTTATACCTTTTTTATTTAAATTAACTGAATTTACTTGGTCAATCAATATATTCACTATTTTTATTCAATTTTCGACTTAATGACTAAACATTTTTAATTAATATCTACTAAAATGCACGATTATTATCAATATAATATTATTTTATTAATTTTCCGTCGTAAAGTCGTTTATTCAAGTCTTCTTATAAAACTAAAATATACCTGTCTATTATTTATTATGATTCTTATCATTACTACAATTGGCGTACTTTAAATATCAAAATATATTGTTGAATGTTCAATAATCATACCGACATTTCAATTTTGTACTTGGTTTTAGATAATACTTGTTTTATTTTAATCCTTTCTTTTCTCACTTTAAAATTTCTTATTTAAGAATTATATGTCTATTACATTATTACATAATTCATTAATAACAATTCGTTAGTAGTCTAACAACTAATAAACCATAAATTTCAAGCACTAAAACTGTTATGCTAAAACTAATTACGAGCGTAACAAATTATGAATGATAACTGTAGGTACACATTTTTGCTTGCAGCTTGGAAGTTAGCTTAGCTAACTTTTTGTAATTAACCGTCAAGTCTTCAGTGACGCCGTGTCTGCTCGCAACAAACTCGAAGCAACTCGACTTCATTAGGATATACGTTAGTTACACGAAAACTGTTTTATCTTTACGTCACTTGGAGATTTAATTTTTAGGGGTTATTAAAAGTTTAGCACGATATACATATATTAATTTTGTAACTCATAATGTGTTGCTTGTTAGTATACGAACATGTCAAAATTATTTTAGAGTCTGCGTTCAAATAAAAATCCAAAAGATGAGGAAAGCTGCTGACACCACAATTTTCGTAGCGAAAATTAAAATAACGGAATCATGACTACGGAATTTTAACGGGTGTTAGGCACGCTGGCAGCCCTATTTGCGAATTGTCATATAACATGACAAATAAAATGTCATATTACATAACAAATTATATATTACATAATACGGCCAACTAACACAGCTAATAGGGTGCCGTCAGTTTTAGTTTCACATAAGACATGACCTGCCTAAATTCGGTTATTCAATTATTATAACTAGTAAGAACACTACTCACTATTTTTCACGCGTAGAAAGGATACGTCCTAGAAACGTCTAGAAAGTACTTCAACATTTCTCATATTTGGTTAAAGTTACTTTGTGCACCCGGTTTCAAATATGTGTAGTGATAATCAATAGCCTCAACAGATGAACGAATAACATAGCATGACGACTGTATTTCCGTAAGGTTAAGCAGAGGAGTATAGAATTCCCAGAGATGGACGATAAGACCAAAACGAACTGTTTATCACCACAAAGTAAGCACGTCAAATAAATATGTGAGATAATTATTAGTCAATCACTAATCTAGTTTCCCGATCGCTAACGCAATTAGCCCGCTGAAGTCCGCCAGTGAATTAATCAATATCGTTGCGACGTTGTTACAAAGACAATCAAAACAATTATTAATATTGAAACTAATTTAATCACGTCGAGTTTCCACAATAAACAAACTCAATATTCCCCGCTTTGAAGGATGACGTAATTATGTTCGTGTTGCCATGTGGAGTACCTACTAATGAGAAACGGTGGCCATTTTGTTTGCGATCAAAGCTATTTTAATAAACAAGTTACTGTACTTACGCGGTCGATGTTATTTCTTAATTAATATACATTTGCGTTTATCGTCAAATGTTTGATCTATTTATCGAGGCCCTCTGCCTACCTCCTAAGGTTAATAAAGGTCACTTTGTTAACAACGGGCACTAATTTAACGTTCCTTTAAGCAATAGAACCTTCCTGAAAACCAACCAGAAGGCCAGTACTTTCATTAAAAGCGCTTTATATCAATTTATGTAACTGTCTAATTTAAATTTAGAATAGTTTTACATAGTACGAATTGGTGCCCAATTAGTGGAAATCTAATTCATCTCTAACTCGCAACAGTAATTATTTGTTAAACACAAACGTGTTATAAGCGCTAATTTGTGTTTAACGAATCGAGCAACGATAAAGCGATAGAAAGCGCTATCCATCGTTACAATCAGACGTACATAGATTCTGGTTATAATTCATTAAAACATTACAAAAATACATGGTTGCATATGCTGAATTCTCAGCAAAAGTAAAGCACGTCTGATGACCTAGCTACCCTTTTAATTTCGGAACACCAGAAAACAACCTGAGATTATCTGCGCTGCTTATCATGGTAGCCTTTGTACCGCATGGAGGTAAATATATTTAAGATCTAAAGTTATTATTACAATCAGGCAAGTAATCATGATTATAATTGTTACCGGAATGTAATAAAATATGAAAATGTGAAATAGCCTTAACATATTGTCATTAAAATATTGATACCTATGTCTCATATAGATATTTTGGAAAAAAAAATATTTATTATAAGAACGAAATAAAAGATATCATTCAATAGGTATTCTACATACATATGTACAAAATATCCAAGTGCTTATTTTAATTATTAATCCCGATAAACGAAATACCATATATACATATGTATATACCATGTCAATACATAACTTATCATTTTTACCTAAAAACAATTAAAACTGAGATATGTTCGTATTGTATACAAGGCAGTACGTAGGTACTTAGATCCTTTTACGTTATCCGAGACAGTCAATCTTGACTAGTAATTAATCGTAGTAATAGAAATGAATCGGGAAGATGCTGGATTCAGAAGGCCCAGGACTGGAAGGAGCGGCGCCGATTAGCGGAGGACCATGTCCAGTAGTGGACATCTAGAGGCTGACGATGATATGAATAAAAATGATGTGTATAACGATGTAATTAAATTGTCATTTATCCATATTCATTTTTTATTTTATACCAACGTTTTACATTTGACTTATTCAATTTTCACAAATTATATACGTTTAAGAAATTTTTGTCTTTATTTTCCTCATATTTCCTCATTGCCATTTCATATTCCTTTCCGCGAACCTTCAAGGCCAAGGTTCAAAAAATGGCGCCCAAATAAACGCTTATCAATAATGCAAATGGCAAATTGGAGTCCCGCATTTTACAGGGCCAATTCGTCGAATTTTAATCACAATCTATATTTGTACATTTTTATTAAAATATTCAGCTTCTGAAGTTTAAAAAGTGAACAATAAAAAGTAAAGAAAAGTTACATTTAACCCCTTTAATCCCCGAAAAGATAGGCAGAGGGGTGTAGTACACTGCCATATTTCGCTAGCTATGTTTACGTCTCACTATACAATAGATGGCGAGGCATGCCATATATTGCCATGCATCAGACACAATGAAAAGTGTTTTTAGTGTGGAAGAAAAAGACAACCAAACAATACCATTATTTAAAATTGGTAAATTTAATCCCGTTTCTCTATCAAGAATAGAGAGAAATATTATACTCTAAGCCTCTCTTGGTAAAAATACCTATAAGGGCAATAAAATAAGTTTCAGAACAGCAAACAACTAAAGCCGATTATCTCCGATGAAACATTACCTCAAATGCGGCCCATGTATTGAAAACCGCTGCTATACAAAACACAGCCGTTCGCCCAGCGGGCCGCCCCATTTGCATTTTCACTGAACCGGCCAATCTGCATTGCAAACTCGCGCCATGCAACACAAACACACATACACGCGTCCTGTCCACTGGCCGCTGGAGCTGTTTAAGTAAAATGGAGATAAGAGCGAGAATCGCGCGTCGTCCAGCGGCGGCGCGTGGCGGGCTGGCGTGTCAGGCGGCGGCTGACGCGACCAAATGATGTTAACAAACAATCGAGCTGCACTGTTGGCCGAGCGTCGCGTAATGCAATTACGACTCACTTGCGCAGGTGTTGCAATTGAATTTCCCAAACGTTGAACAGATCGGTACGCATTAATCGAATTGACGAGATGTCAAAGTAATTTGAGGTTTGTACGTAATGGTGTAGACGCAGTATGTGTTGAACGCAGGTGTGCTATCTTAATATTTCCACTTCTTTATAACACTATTTATAATGTAGAACTTTATAACACAAAAGAACACTGTTTCCTACATAATTCATTCTGTCAGCCTTATCAGTGAGCTGGCGTGCCTCATCATCAGCCTATCTCAGTCAACTGCTGGACATAGGCCTCCCCCAATGAGCGCCATCTCGCCCTGACCTCGGCATGTCACATCCAGCATCTGCCTGCAGCCTTTCGCAGATCGTCATCCCACCGGGCCGGAGGGCGTCCGACACTACGTTTACCGAGCCCAATTTATTTATTTCTATTTAATTTTCCAAGCTGTACTGAAAATTGGATGTCATAATTCAGAGGGAAAAACCAAAAACCTGATATAAAGCTGCGTTCAGCTCGAACTTCAAATTAACACTTTAAAAAAAGATATTCCGCACTTTTTAAAAGTAATGGCATCATGAATAACGCGTAAACCGGAGCGTAAAAAAGGTTATTTATAGCGCGGCGTTTTATTACTTGGCGGAATTATAAAAAAACCTATCAAATTTACACTTAGAGACGCGATTGGGATACACGTCACGCGCCCGGCAGATCGATTCCGATCATAAAGTTGGCGCTTCCGATTCTGTTTGCTAGAGTGTGTAAAATCTCGAATTTGTAAGTTTAGCGTCGTAGATTAAATGGAAAATGGAAAGACACGACGATTCGCGCGGGCGTGAAGGAGTTGATTACGCAAACTCTATAAGGATAGTCTGTACAGGTATAGACTTCAGAGGTAGGACCTCTGTGTCACAACTAATCAAAAGCACTTTCGGGTATGATTGTTGAGTATAGAGAGAATATAGAGTGTGTATCCAATATTATCTATTATTTATTATTTTACAATAAGGGTATACTCGTATAATAAATTTTATGTTATTTAACACACAGTGAAGCAAGAGTTGGTACTAAATTTGTATGCTCGATATTATATTTCTATTTGTAAGAAATTATCTTTACAATATAAATTTATATATAGATAGGAACATTGATGATAAATAATAAGTTCTAGAAATTTCTGAAACTGACGTGTTCATAAAGTGCTTATAAAGACAGTATAAATGTAGGAGAAGCGCATCAAATTTATAAGTATAGGAAAATTTAGCTTCCAGCCTATACTATATAAGATCAGGCGTGACGATATAACAATAATACTAAACGCTAAACTGAATACATACACAATATCCATCAAGTTTTCACTTATCGCCAAGTCACGATTTCGACTTCGATTTAATCTTGATCGTAAACTTGGCACTTTTGATTCTGTATGGTAGAGTATGAGATCGACGGGTTTGATGTTCGATAGCGAAATAAAATAGTAATGTGCGTTTGACGTCCAAATAGAAAACTACATTAATAATTTACATTTGTAAAAAATATTAGTTTACAGAAACACACGCAACATCAAGCCTATGTATAATCCCCGAATTCGTAGACATAGAACATAGTAGAACACTCCTATATTTTATGTACCAGTTACATTTACGATATAGATATGTATGCATGCAACGTATAGAAGTATTGTCTTAAATTATAAAAAATCTTATTTACATCCTATAGATGCATGCTACATGCGTTCCAGAACCGCCATATTTTAATGTTAAATTTTCGTGTTATATTATTTTAATTTTATCTTACTACCATAGATATTAAGTATTTTACTAACAATATATGGATCTTGTGCGAAATAAGGAATTATTATCATTATTATTATTATCATTATTATTATTATTATTATAGAGTCGAAAAGTAGAGCACATTTCTGCCGCCACCCAATATTATTATAAAATTGAACTTCTAACCTAACCTAACTAAAAGCTAAACCAAACTCTATAAGTTAAAAACTTAAAACATTAAACCAGACATAAGTTAAACCCAAATATGATTAAAACAGAAATAGAAGCAGGTCGAATTGAGCTCACACTTGTTTCGCGACCGTCAAATATGGGCCAAGTACATCAAAGAACTTAAAAGCTCGCCGCTTGCCGATTTCAAATCTCACAGTGCATATGCATAATTGTACTCCGCAACATCATCATACACGTATGTGTGTCTGTTACTGTAACCCATTTCCATAAATTATGCCTCGCTTTTAAAATTGCGTACACTTTGAACTTGGAACAATTACTTAGAAATACATATACTCGTATATTAACAGTTGTCACAGCCGGTCATATATTGTCAATATAGTGAAGGAGTAGTATTAGTAAAATACCTACAGATGTACTTTAAAAATATATTATTATATCTTTGCGGTCATTACCTGCGCAATAATATGTCTGGCTATATCGAGATATGCTTCGCTATAACATACTATAGCTTCATCTGTGATGACTTTAATACACAGACACAAATTGTTGTGTCCTATTTTTAAAACATCTTGCATGCGGCTGTATTCGAGATTTATTTAGTCAATGTAGGAAATTATTACTGTCATATAATATCATCATTATCATTATCAGCTCTCAGAATGAGAAAGTTTGAAACCATATATTATATGAGTCACGGTAACCAAGTTAGGAGACTTTTACTGCCATAGAGAAATAGACAACAGTTAACAATGCAAATTTCCTCACGCTGTTTTACTTTACAGTTCCAACAAATGATAAAATTTAATCACAAGATACGCATACATAATACTGACAGTAATTATAAATGATATTTTTTTAATAATAATAAAAAATAATAATCGACCCATTATAAATCCACTGTTGGAATATGGGTCTCCTCTCATATTGAGAAGGTCAAGGCCATAGTCCACCACGCTGG
>DWEC01002624.1:0-11474 GCA_018245735.1 Microceris miodesmiata
ATTTCTAAAACCATTTATATCATTTCATAAAGAGAAAACTAGGACTGTTAATAAAGGTATTTTTTGTTATTATAACACAAAAAAGTTGATTCAATAAATGTTGATGTTTTAATTCGTCGTAAAAATTACGCATGGTTAGTGATCACGTTACTTGAAGTTAAGGTTAGTGAGCTAAGGTTAAAGGTTAAGAGTTACACAAATACAATTAAATATGTACTATTCATAAGAAACCCATTATGATCATTAAACATGTTAATCGTGTTAATTAATGTTTTAATGATAAAACATAAGAAATCAGTGAATTAAAAGCGTACACGGCGTATTTCCAAATAAATGTCAATTAACTTGACTAAAATTCACACGTTAAATGATGTCTCTCTCATTATCAGATACGATAATAAAAAGGTCAACAACGGTGATAAAGATTTTTTGCTGGTTGTGGCGCGGCGCATATGTTACTTTTTGTTATCACTTGTTTGTAGGTATTCGAGATGATTTTTAACCGGCCAATAGCATGTAAGCGGGCGTAAACAGCGAATAGATAGTAAAAACTTGTGTGAAGTAAGGTATCGGTTGTTTGAGATATTATAATCACAATTTATAAAGTTTCGGCAAAATTTATTCAACGAATTAAGAGAATTTTAATAAAGCGAAAATGTTTGATACCTCGTGATGGGAGTGTGATGTAAAGTCAGCCTTAGAGATAATATAATTAATAAAGGTCTCTAGTCTTACTACAGGGATCGAAACATGTAATAGTTATCCATCTCATGTATTCTTAAGACAGCGGATACAAAACAATCATGTGCCAACATTATGATATATACGGGATGATATTTAGAAATTTTGTAATTTTCTTAAATAAAAACGCTTTTTAAAGTCAATCGTTTTCAAGAGCTGCATTTGGAGGCAAACTGTGTCAACACGCGCTCGACTCATTCAGTCGGGTCGTTTAAATCTACATCTAAACTCCGCAATTTTTTCACGGCTCAATTATACTCTAGTATTTCCGACCTCATTCAGTATAAATAAAAAGAAATTTAAAACAAATAGTATTTTAATCAGACTTCCAACAAGATTTAAGTTGTAAGTAGCAATTGTGCAAATTAATTACCGTTTGATAAGAATTAGGGGCGTAAGGAGTTCCGACCACCATCTCAGGAACCCAAACCGACCTCACCTGCACGTGGTGCACCTAGGTAACGAGGTCACAGACGAGGCTCCGGCGACCGACTGATTGTGGTACAGCGCAGCCTAAATAGGCACGGCTGAATGACCTGGGCCGCCGACGGGCAGCAGCGTCGGCGGTGCGAAAAGCCGTTCCCTGCGATCTCCAACCCGCATGCCCAGCGTGGAGATTACGGACATAAACTCCCTCTTGGGGGAGGCCTATGTCCAGCAGTGGAATGAGATGGACTGATGATGATGATGAAGAATTAACCTCCAGAAGATCATATAGCTTCGCACTCACATTTTAATGAAACAAAATAAAAAAAAAATATCATAACTATTAAACAAAGCCTAACCAATGCGTTTGAGTCGCATGCGTAGTGGTACAAAAAAACGGAACGTTTTAAAGTACAAAGCAAACCATTTTAATTACTGACACCAATAAGTGTATGTAATGGTTGCTAAGGGTTACTGATTACTCGGTACTCAGTGATAAGTAAAAGCCAACGATTAAACTGCAATTAGGATACAACGGAATAAGCCATGGAATATACCTATATATAGCAATGAGACCACCAACGATTTGATTTAAGGAATCATCAAAGGAGAGATGTACTCGTATACATAATTATACAGGTCATCATATTTTTTGTTAATGTCAAACATTTCATTTTTTTGTTAATGTCAAACAAGTATTAGAGAGAGAGAACTACAGTTCCAGGTTTCACCACAGTGGTTTTACGTTTATTTCTGTCTTATATATGTGCCAACGGATTTTTTTTTCTTCAGTCATCACTGTTTAGAATTGGGCGCGTCTCGAATACAATGCGATATCAGACACTATACATCGATGGGAGGCGCACCTTGCAAAACTTTAATGGTTTCAATGAAATAGAACATCTTTATGTTCATCTTTCATGCCAATTTTTTTAGATGCAATTTTTCCATTTCCTATTTTTAAAGAAATTTGTGTTAATAATCTAATAAAATTCGAAGGATTTTATTCCAACATAAAATAGTTGAATAGTGAAAATTGTTTCCAGCTTTATCCACACCTCCACAAAGCTTCTTTGACGGCATTCATAGTTTTTTAACGATAATTTTACTATATTTTATTATATATTTTTAATGGTATCTGAATATATAAAATCCAATTTATTCTAAAACTTAATTTATTGAATGTAGAAAAGATTGAAAACCGTACTTTAAATATTCATAGGTTACAATAAGATCTACATTCCTTACGATACGGAATGTCATGATTCGATAGTTATAAATAATAGTTATCTGTCTGTAAAAACAGCATTTCATATAATATTTTCGTAATTCTGACAATGTTTATAATCAGTTTAACTAGTGAGTGTGAACACGCGAACCCCTCGTGGCCAATTTAAGAAGATAATGACGCAATATACATTTATGCATTTGTGACAAAACGATATATAATTGACATTGTCAGTATGAAAATGTATATCACACACAACATTTACTTTGGAAAAGAACAGAGCTCGCCAAGTTTTTGATAAGTTGTCATTAGCGTAACTAAAACTGGCATAATATATTCTGGACATCAAACAACACCGAAATAAACATTGAGAATCGATACACACCTAGAAAATTATAATAATTACCAAATATCGAAATATTTCCGAAATAAATTTTATAACTGAAATGATTCTAGCTATTTTAGCGGTCTTTGTACTTCAAAATGTATCGTCAGATCAAATTTAGTAAAACACTAGTAAATTGAAATAAAGGTGTGCAGATTTAAGTAAACAATGTTAGACTAATTTTAATGGATTTATCCTAATTGGTCATAGTCCCTTCAGGATTGATTAATATTAGCTAGAACGTCTTATAAAACGAACGATACTAAATGAAACAACTGCAGCGAAGTCCGTTGAGTCTGACACCATGTGTGAGAACGCAATTCGTCATTCCAATTGAAGAAATGAATTGTAATTAAAAATAATTGTATATTAGAAATACATACTTATTTATTTAGATGTAAATTGAAAGCAACGGCAAAAGGAATCAATAAATACTCGCCAAACCGCGCCGATAAAAATATATAAGTGCTTAAGCGAGTGTGTGTAGGTATGTGTGTTTGCGTGTGTGTATAAACGTGACTGTTTATTTTTTGTGTGATTTTAAAACAATATAAAGACATCAAAATCCCATACAAATTGCAACTCGCTCTACCCAAAGGCCTTGCTGGGCGCCACCGCGATCATGTCAAATAGTTGCTTTCATACTCTCTTACGTTACGATTCATCCTAACCAATCCTTGAAGACGTTGTACACAAAATTAAAACGACAGATTCTGGTCATACTGTCTACCAACTACGTAGACGGTATTTGATGTACATGAACCATTATTCCGATTCACTCTATTGTCTTCATTTACGCAGACATTTTGCGACTCGGTGCGTTATTTAAGTGAAAATTTATTTTGTCATCAATTTAATTTATTCAAAGTGAATTTATTTTAGTTGTAATATATTATTGAGTGAATTTATTTTAGTTGTAATATATTACCTACCTATTAGTGTCCGACCAAAATAAGGTTTTTCAGCTGAAACCCAAACCGAACTTGCAGCCTCGCTCTCAGTTTCGGCCGAAACTGAAACTTACTTAACCATATTTAAATTTTCTGTTACATGCTGAAATCAAATGCATTTTAAATTTTGTACGTCTTATATTGCGAAGCATAGAGTGTGCTCTACAATGACAAAAAAAAATTACACTTTTATTAGCATATTCTATTTATACCAACAGTTAAATAGAGTTAAATGAAATAAAAAGACAATCATTAAAGTACGTAATAAATATATTTATTTCAATTGCTTTATGTCATGGATAGTGGTTGGAATTGCGGAGCAATTCTGACCGTTATTATAAACATGGATATGCCATTGGTCTCTGATTTATTAAATTCGGGATATTCAATTAGTATTCAAATTACAGTTTTTGCAAAATAAAAACAGTTTCATGTTTTTTTGCCGAATGCCTATGCCGTAGAATAAGTCACGAACACTCGAGTTTCGGCGCGGCTGAATGATTCGGCCATTTTGTAACCGAAACCGAAACTAAGGCCGAAACTAGATTTCCTGGCCGAAAGTGGTCCAAACTCAATCCAAAACCGAACATTTGGTCGGTCACTGATACCTACAAATTTTTCTAGTACGAAACTGAAATTGTACCCACTAAAAATGGTTAAAACTTTAATAAGATTTTTTACAACATTTTTAAAACAACACTGTGTAGAATAATTTACTTCAATGGGTAGGTCAATGGGACATTAAATATTTGCATGAAATATCAAAACAAAGAGGTATTTAAGTTTTATTGGACATTTACTATTTTTTGCAATAAAAAGAAATGTTATTGTACACATGGTTTCCTTGCAAAAATTAGTTTCTTCAACATAGTTATTTTGCATAACTGACAGACATGTAGGTGTTTTGTTTTCACACCTATAACAGTATCAATTGGACATACTGGCACCTATACAAAACCATTTCACTCTATCTCCCGTGTGTTAATGAATATTCCTGACCCAATTACGCCACTTAGCTTTGTTGAATAATCACTAGCAATTAATACACCTACTCTACACCACAGACTGTATTGATTAGCTCCTGTGCTTGTTTACACGATACCCACATCTATGTCAACAGACAAATTAATTTGAAATGGCACACCATCTTGAGAAGGTTATTAATGTATTCAACTCTTAGACTACTTTCCGTACGCTTGAACAAAAGTTTGTTAAATTGTGCATTTGTGACAAGACAGATTCAGATTAAAAATCAGTGTTGTGTGAGCCACAATGAAATTTCAGATATATCTATTGTATTTTACTATTTTAAGCAGTAATTGCAAACGGAATGACTTAAGTTTACTTTTGCAATATATGACTGATATATGTAAGTATGACTGTCTTGCCAACAAAGTTTTTCCACTTCATTAACATTTAATTGACAGTCCCATTTGTGCATAATGGCAGTACAATAGGACATATGTTTTTAATCTAGTATCTTACTTTAATCTTCTTCAACTTATATTAAATATGTATATATAACTTGCTTGGTAAACAATGGTATAAAAAATGTGGGATTGTGTCAATAATTGTTTTGTATCATAAACATAACATCATCAATACACACATAAATTTAATATTTAATCTAATTATGTTGTGTTTTTATAAGTATCCACTGTATGTACATTTGAGTATTCAAAAACAATGTCATTATTTTAATTCTGAATATTGTTATTCAATATTAAGCTGAATTAAGCCTAAATCTCAACATACTGTTATGTCTGATAAAACTGTGAACACACACATGAAGTACAAAAGTAAATATTATTTCTTCACATGTTGTATGAAACAAAACAACTCAAACTATACTTTGATATGTTAAGATACATAGTGTGCAATATTGAGAACAACTAGGATTTATAAATACTCAAGAAGTTAATAATGATAAGACTGCCTGTAAGCCATTTATGTTTGTACTGGAAACAATATCAGTAACTGTGGCAAATCAATACAAATACAGTATTTTAGTCCTGAGTGGCTGCACAAGTTTTCCACAAAACTGAGCTTGCATTACCTAACTTGAAACAACATTTGTGATATGTCACTGTTTGAGGGCCACAAGAACCCAATTAATGATAAGATTAGATAAGATATTGGAGACAGCAAAATTATTTTAAGCAAGTAACTACCACTACTCTGTGCTACACTAAAACATTTACACACATAGAAGCTTAGCTTTCTTTTTTATTTGCATATCTAAATCTTTATTACCTAGTTGCATGCTTCTAAACTTGTATATCTAAAAATATTCAAGATTAAATATTAATGTGTGTATGTGTTAAGTGACAACTGTGTTTGAAGCTAAACATTTCCAATACACTGGGATAATATTATCTATATTGGCATGGACTTGGCAGCTAACCAAAAATGACAACAAAGTCTACCAGAGCCTATACCAGCCTGATATGCTTAAAAAAAATTTGACCATACCTTAATTTGTAATAGAGATCAGAGTAATATAAGTAAAACAAAATATATGTTGAAAAAATATTGATAAATAGAATACCACAGTGCTGCAGTAAAAATACTGCAATGTGTCCTAAATAGGAAACATTAAAATAGATTGTCAACACCAAATCATACAATTAACACAGTGCAATCCACTGAAAAGTTTAGAATAATGAAGGGCTTTTCTAAAGGCATAAAAGTTACATAAAGAATGTGCAATGAAGAGGAAATAACTAAGTTTAATGTACTCACCTGGTGACTGCAGCCCCATTCTCTTCATGTGAAATATTTCGGTGTCTTCAGAGGTGTTGTCGAACGTCTTAGAGTTCATTATGATTCACAATAAAAACACAGCATAACGAAACTTACTAATATTACAATATTATCTCATAAAACATTATAAATAACTGAGTATACGACATTCTGTACACATAGACAATTTCTCTAACTTGCAAATTACTACATTATTTATATTATGAAGTTACCAAAACATTAACGTAAGCTACGAACATAATAATTAGTTGCAATGTAGTAAAAAGTGTCTTGACAAAACTGTAGTAACATAATGAATTAACGTCAAAATATCATTGCATGATTTTAAAAATGAATGCGACAATATACATATAAACAATGGGTCATTAAGTAAAAACAAATCAGAAAATGGCAAGCGATTCAAATGAGAAATCTTATTTTGTTTCATAAGAAAAAAATTACCTACATTGTATAAATTCACATTTCACTTCAATAGTTGTCTATATCGCTATAAAAGATGTATTGTGTTTTATTCTAAGTACATGTCTTTTTAAAAATTAAATTCAGAATTGACAAGTATAACAAATTATCGTCCACTGCATATTGTAGAAACCTACGCCATATTTGCTAAGTACTTGTACGATGTTGCCATATAAAGTAAGACGATATTACCCCAATGTTAAGGACAATCATACATTGTTTTGAGATTAAATTAATGGGATTCAAAGTGTTGCTTTTCAGAACACCATTAATTTTTTAATTTAAAAGTATATAAGCACTTATTAGTTTTTATTTCTTAATAAGACATCTATTAATATTTCAATGCATAGCTGTCAATCAGTCGTATTTTGTCATATTTTTCATAATTTAATATATTGTTAATCTGATTATTTTTCAGACAAATTAGCCATACTCCTTGAAAATGAACACTCCCCACAGCATATTACTTCATAATGGGTCATAATGATTACCTTATAGATGTTATGAATAATTATGTTATTGTTATGTCGTTTTGATAACGTTAAAACATGTAAAACTATTTGCTCTTATTGTTTCACTTATCATGAGAGATTTCTAAATATTATATAACCGATAATATTGTTGTATGTAAATGATATAATTTCAAGAAACTTAGGAAGGTATTTTGACGAATATTTAATAACACATTAGACTCCATTAGCAGCAGTCAAACTTAAGGCCAACATAATGTTTAATTTTAATTCTAATTTAAAAAAATATTATTGTCTCTCCGCACAGAGCAGTTCAACTTTAATAAATTTGAGCATTTCTTAGAAATATTATGGAATTTATAAAAAAATGCTGTCTACCCTTGCTAGTATTAACTAAAGAAAATAAATTAAATACCGAATAAATTTTAAAAGAACATTTGTTTTTATTTTGAAATCATAGATGAATTAATTTAATATGTCTAATATCTAGTAAGAACAAAAGAAAATAACCAGGGTTAAACGATTTTATGTCTTGAACGATTAAATTCCGAATAACCTTTATCATTTTACTGATTACGAATGACATTCGAAAAAAATGAATAACGGTCATTCGAATTTTAAGTTATAGTACAATATATATATCTAATACTATAGTAAGATGATGAAATAAATAAGGTATTTTAAAACGGTAGTTGTAAAATAAGTTGTGTCTCAATTTAGGAGTTAAAAAATGTATATTGCACAACAATAAAAAATCCTCAAAAGTTGATATACACGATGTTTATTCATAAAGTTAATGTCTAAAAGTCCTCACGTAATTTTTATTTATTACACAGAACAAGAAAGTAGGTACGAAGTATGTCAATTATATCATTTCGATGAATTGGTATTTGTAATGTTATTATTTTTTAATTATATAATTATACAAAGAACTGCATTCTTATTCATATAAGAGAACCTTTTCAAGTACTACTACCTTAAGATATCGATGAAAGCTGTGGCTGATATGAAATAAAATATTACGAACTACATGGTTTTCATTAAATGTAATGTTGGTCGATATTTCTTTCAGTCTTAATGACAACGTTTTGCATAGTTTTAATTTAAGTATTATTTGAGATGTTAAATATATATTTAAATATATATATATACACATATACATATTTATTTTCAAGCGATTACTTTCGATAACTTTCGATTCTTGTATCGATATGTCCAAAGTCGTGTTCTGTATAATCTGTGTAATGTTTAGATATGTATTGTATTGATTTATGCCACTAGTCGCTGTCATTCCTTCACTCATAATGTAAAGAGCTGTTGGGACGCAGGCTTAGGTTTGCTCAATTTATCTGTTGAGCTATATACGTAATATATATAAATTGGTGCTGTTTCACACGAGTGCTATTTTTAATGGGTAAGTTTAAAGCAGTTTTTTCTTTGTTTAAACGTTATGCTTTAGATGTGCTTGTACTTATGGTTTTTTTATTTTTTTTAGAAGCTCACGCAAGCTCAGAGAAGTCAGAAATGACTTTAAAAGAATTTCTTGAACTGGCTGAATTAAACCAGTATTATGGAATGATGAAGTAAGGAAAAAAATGTTTTTTTTACGCCTTAAGCATTGCGCTTGCGTGAACGCTTTGTTTACCAACTGTTGCGGGCGATCGATAGCGAGCTCAAGCGTCAAGGTCCTTTGCGAGCTTATATGAATTAGCGAATATCAATACAGAATTTTCTCTCAATGCTCTCTTCCTATCGTTCCCATGTTGATTTTTTTTGTTACTGTTAAAAAGTGTGTTGTGTGCCGCTAAAAGTATATTTATATAATATAGATGGCGAATTCTCCAGGTAAGTAAAATTTTCTCCAGATATTTTTTTTAACTTGTCTGAAGAGGTAGAATAGAGAATTGAACAGGTATGTATATATTATCTATGTATCTGTCCTCTTTTACTTTTGTAAAAGCACATGGCACTGGAAAATATATTAATCGAATTGAAGTAAGACATCATGTCTCGCCACATATTTTTATATTTTCTTGAACTTTAATGTTAGCAGGCGATTAGTTGGGAATTTAAATTGCCATCAAGTTTCATAGGGTTTGTTCTTTTAAAATATAGCTAAGTATTTGGGAGTATGGTCATATTTACATTTGTTAATTATTTCAATCTTCAACAGAACTAAACACATAAATAGACATGAACATACTGTGCATACATGAAACAAGATAAATGATTTGTTCTCATTAACTGTACTTCATTAATTGACTACTAGGATGCTAAAAAGTCATGAGTATAGTTCCAGTGGACATAAATCTCTTTTTAAGACTAGCAGATTCCTTAAGCATGTTCAACTCCTGTTATCCAAAACTTTACGAACTAAGAAAGTTTCAAATATGGTTCCATTCATCTATCAACCTTTACTAATCTACTGCCGAACATCAACCTTTTCCAATCAGCACCATGATCAGCCAAGATTATCTTATACTTAAGTACAAATAGTATACACTGATGACTTAACTTAGAGCAAGTTAAGACATCACAGTGTATACTATTACTTACATATAAGATAATCTTGTCTGATTGTGGTGCTGAAAGCTTGGTGCTAATAGCTTTAAAATATTCATCAAGTTTTTACTGTTGGTAAACACATTTTTTCTAGTGTTGTTTTGTATACTATTAGTTCATCTTATCTACCAGTGCTTAAAGTCACTCCCTCCAGCATCTTAGGTTTGGAATTCCTTACAGGTGGGTCTGAGTATACGAAATGTACATTTGAAAGATCAATTTATGCACAAAAATAAAATGTACTTGCAAAGTACTTAATTATTTTACAGTAAATTAATAACAATTTGCTGAGTGCTTAGTAATATTTTGAAGATGACTCATAATGCTATCTTCTCGAAAAACACTTTTACCTAATGTCCTTATTAAGCTATTGAATAGTTTTTATTGCGGGCTTTGAGCGCAGCGACCAAATCAAGAAATTCCGTAACGAAAATAAAAACCTAACACCCCCCATTCCGTCTACCATGTATAGTTCTTGCAATTCACGAGCGCGGCCGGTCTTTGGCTGTGTTTAGACGTGTACATGCACGGTGTGATAGTGTGGGTGTTTGGATGGATGCTCAGGTCACCTAACACAAGTTGTGTTTATAGTTCGGCCGAGCGTTCGCTTAACGTGTATGGATACGGTACGACTGTACGAAGCTCGCACGGATCGAGACGAGGTGCTCCGAAATTAGACGAATATGTAAGCAGCTGTTTGTGAGTCAAGTCTCAAACTTGTTTCTTTTTCAGTTACCATAAACCTATAGTTTTAATAATAAAAATTCCTGCCTGAATAACCTACATGTATTGTAAGATAATAAAAATATTTTAAACGATATTAACTTCTCATTTATTCAATAAAAGTAAAAAAAAAAAATGTTTTCTTATCGGTTACCACGCTCAAACAGTGTAACTTGAATTAATATCAAAGAAAAAAAATACTGCATAAATAAATAATTATAATTGCATAAGTTGATAAAAAAATGTTATGCAATAGCTTTACCGCGGCAGTCTCCGAGTGCCGCACATTTTTATTTCTTTATGAAATTATTTTTCTTTTCATAACATTTAGCTACAAAAACTAATTTAAGAATATTTATATGAATTTATTTTTATTAGTTTACTTTTGATTTGATGAATTCATTTTTACGTATTTACTTTCATATTACATTGATTTATTTCTTTATGAATGAAATTTATTTATTTATGAATAATTTTACCAGTGCGTCGTTGAGCGCGTCAACAAATCGCTCCTGCGGTAGGTTGAGCAACTCCTTGGCCTGTTCGTTGGTCGTGGACCACACCAGCGAACTCCTCTTGGAGTCCAGCGGCAGTAGGGCTATCGGACCAGTCGGAAGAAACCGTTGCCACGCTGTCGTATTTTCTGTTTCCTGCAATTAATAATAAAACAATTTGATTAATATATTATACACTGGACTAACTCACGTACGTTTTTTGGGACTGATTTCGGACCTATACGAGTCCCTGGATCATGAGCTCCCGCGGAA
>DWEC01002625.1:0-11473 GCA_018245735.1 Microceris miodesmiata
TAAATTTAAAACGCACTTTTGTAAAGAGGTGCGCGCCATGGATTTGAACCCAGACCACCGGGGTGAGAGGCTGAATTTTTAACCACTAGGCTATCACTGCTATATAATTATATATAAATTCTTGAAATGAATAAGGCAAGACATAATAAAGAACTTACTGGACCGAGAATTCATCGCGCTGATACAATCATGAACAGAAAACTAGGAGCAGTAAAACTTGTAAATAAAATTATATTGGGCCGAACATTACCCGTGTTATATGACGCGAATCCTTAGTAAATTATCTCGGCTGTAAAACTGAAACGCCTTTGTGCGCAACAACTGAGACCAAGACTTTACCGACGTATGTCATGTCGACGTTTACGATGGCCGACACATTTGAAATAAGAATATGACGGTAATGGCCGCGTGTGTGGTCTCATAAAACAGCCAGTAAGAAAAGCTAAAATATTACAATTACCAACGGCAGAAAAAATTAATTAAATATTACACAGGATATTTAAATATTGCTGATCCTACAATTAGGTACTTTTCATGGATAAAGTAAATGAAATTACTGTTCAACAAATTCAATGATTTTCTCTAATACCAATTTGGTTCATATTTCATTCAAAGCATTTATTTAACAAGATATTTTGGCGCCCCAAATAATCTATATTTTGATCCCAATGCTAAATTTCCACCGTATTTCATCAGAATATTTATTAAAATGTGAAGAGCGTACATAAAATTAGATAAAGCTTTCGTAAAACTGATGTTTTATAATCTTTTTCATGTACATAACTCTTACCAAGTACTTAAAGAAATATTTTTTTTTATTACTTAATATATGTATATATGATAACAACAAATAACTTATATAACGATAATAACATCTAACTGGCAAATAAAACTATTGAGATACAATTAGAAAAAAAAACTTTTCGTTTTTCAATGAGACGACATTCATAAACGATTACAGTCACAGACAATCAAATAGTTTCCGATTACGATCGTAATTTATATCCATTACGACCTTGCATTCGATTCCCACCCAAACCATAATTTTATAGCGTGAAACCGATCGTTCTGGACGAGATAACGTTATCGTTTAATGGCCACTTCAGGCTCGACACGATGCCACATAAAAAAGAAAAAGAGTAACTTAAAAGCGCCAGTCGGTTCGCGCCTCGTTCGTAATAACATTTGCATTTCCTTGTGATTGCACATCGCTAATGTACGAGGGGATCGACTTATATTCAGTCAATGGCTCCTTAATGCAACTCGCATTGGGTTGGAAACTGTACTCGGTCGAATTGATGTTCATTCTGGTTAAATGCAAACGTTTCCTTGCGCACGAAGCAGCGTTATATTATTAGGAAGTACAAGAATGTTAAGAGTCATTGAACCCTCTGCTTTTAATTTCGAATGTTTTTTTAACATATCAAAAAAAGTAGTTGCTAATTAGATTTCTAATTAGAACGTTAAGTTCAAACATTACACAGTTTCATTTGTAACATGTATAATGTTTATTTTAAGTATCACACGTACTTGCTGCGGCGTGCTGTATACGGGTCGGCGTCTATAGAGGACTGTACAAGGCGCACGGTTCAAAATAACGAGCCTAATTATCACAATGCAAATCGTACAAACATTAGTAAAATGTTAGCCAACATGTGTTGGCGTCGGATGCCCGATCAAACATACGAGCGGGGGAACAAACACGAATGTTTAGACTATCACCACTTTCGGCTCTGTTCAAACAGGGACTCATGTTTGCTCAAGTGCTAGTGAAACGCCACTGCGAAAGCCTTTAACCAACATAAATAGACCCCGAGGAACCCTTTAAGAATCTCGTTTGTGCCGCACAGTGCTAACAAAGCTAAAAACGCGTTGGGTCTATACAAGTTGGAGTCCGTTGAAAACAAGACGACGACACCTCTTATCCCTAGAGGGACGGATTTACCTGTCAGAGGTTTTAACGAGCTAAGTAAGGGTTGACAAAGGCTATAATTTACTCGAGCATAGCCCAACAAACTAGCTCGCGACGGCTAATTTTAAAAGGCTTCATAATACAAGTTCACACAGTGGAATAAAATATAGGAGTTGTGTGGCACATGCAACAGATAAAATAAAAGATACGTTCAGTATTCAATATACAGTTCAAGCGCCTCCAGCGCCATCTTTGTTTATATTTTAACAGGTAAAAGGCAGCCATTTGGGAACCTAGTCGTCTATTAAATATGTATTTAATTGCATACGAATATGGACACGACACGTTTACTTTTCATAACGAACTAATTAAGTTACGATACTAAGATGGGGCTACAATAATTACATATTAATATTTAACGAAAACATTACTTTGTACATACTAAGGGACATGTTACCTTAAATAATTACAGAATGTATTTTGTATGAGTACTGGCTAGTAAATAAACATGTTTCGTACGAGAACCATAAGAGGAGAATGATCCTCATAGTTGCCATAAGTATTCAGTTCACCTGCCAGCAACAGCTGATCATTATAGCTCAACTCCAAATACCAGAGAATTGACAGTTTAATTACAATAATTACTGACCAATTATCATTCGCACTTTGGTGATCTGGTATTCTTTATATGGATATGTTTTTATCTTGAAGTATATCTTGAATAAAATCATATTAAGCCTCCATACAATTTGTGTTAATGAATAATTAATCAACGGTCGCCACCTACTCAACGCTCATACATTATTTACGAGATCTGTATATGTAATTGTAATTTATACGAAATAATTCTCTGAATCGTAAGTAGTTCGTGATGAACACAGAAATAGAATTCTGTAACATAGTTAACTTAATTTAGTAAATATAAATGCATAATTCAGACAATTATTTATTTTAAAAAATTCAACATAATAAAAAATACATTGAATGATTCAGTTACCTATATACGATTCAGGGCACGATGATCCTATAAAGTTTATTTTTTTAGAATTTACATAAATATCAGTATGTCAATGTTTTAACTAATTGTATGTTAATGTTTATTATTTTACAAAATATTTACCGTTAAATACCTTTTAGTTTATAACAAAATGCATCAACATCTTTAAGATCCCATTTGTGGTGAGAAAAGAACAGAATAGCGAGTGATGTCCTATTCTGGTCACAAATGTTTTTCAATAAAATTGTTTTCTATAAAGGGCCGAGTTAAATAAGTTCCCATTTAAACTAATCAAGTGAAACATATCAAGTGAAAAGTGGGAGTCCTATACTCCTCGGTTTACCCTGCAAGGAAATTTAAGCATAATATTAAGGTTTTTTTATGGTATTTTGATATATTATTTTTCCATCTTCATTCTAGGTGGGTAGTTGTAGCGGGAGCATGGCGTGCCAGTGTCCTAAGACCACCTACAACTCCTGGCACTGCGCGCAACGATCGACACTCCTCCCTGCTGCAGCTGGCCGCGTGGGGAGTGCCCGCGGCACTGGCAGCCGCTGTGCTGGTCACTAGGGACGTTGATGCTGATGAACTAACTGGTTAGTACAAAAAAGTTATCACGACTGCCTCGTTGGTCGACTGGCTGCTAGCGCGTATAAGTGTATTCGTAGTCTCGATCAGTATCGAGAAGTCCTGGGTTCGATTCCCGGGTTAGGTACTGATGGAATTTTCTATCTTGAAATTTCTATTAGTGGCTCGGAGTCTGAATGTGAGTCCGGTGCATAGCAGTAAGGTCACCACATATTCCATAATGGGATATAAACCTAACTGGTGAAACAGGGGAGTGTACCACACTGCTCTACATACCTGTTCAGGGATAACGGGCGTGATGTTATGTTATATTTGTCCATAAAGATATTTGTACTGGTGTACTTTGTCAGATCCTATTTACTGTATTTTTAAGTGCGATTTAAAGAAATCTCTAAATCAAGCAATGCTTTACCTTTCTATAAAGTAAATATTTTTTTAGTAATAATACATAAGGAAAATTCACATAAGGCGCGATTTAGCTCATTAGCGGAAACCTATATAAACTTCACGCCTGTTTCCTACCAAATTAGACGTGCGTGCAATGATGGCCAATTATATGACGGACCTACCTATATAAATTACTAAATATATACCTTCATAGATAATTTAACACCTAAATATAAGAAAAATAATCGGCTAGCTCCCCAAATATTTGACCTGGTTGGGAATCGAACCCATAATTGTGACTTAGTCAGAAATCAACAGATAACTCAAAAACATATTGATTATTTTATTATATTATAACCAGTTATTTTCTTTATAAAATTGTACCTAGTAATCAGCGTGTGGGTACATGAGCACTAACAACAGAGGAATCGGTTATGGTAATTTAATATTTGCCTCAATATAAACGTTCAAGAAAGTTCGAAATACTACATTATTAGTCTTATGTGCAGACCTAGACGTGCAGTAGTACCTAAAATATAGGAAGAGCAGCTGGATCAATCTAAGGCAAAGCTTCACTTTTGGCATCTCAAAAAACTCCAATGTACGACTCTTCAATAAATATTAATTCATCAAGACATTCTTTCATATATTGCTTATTTTAAACGAATTTATAAATAAATGATTTCCTATTCGACTGAATTGCCCGCAATCGTTTTTATACTGCACATTAAATATTAATGAAACTGGCAACTCTATTTCCAATTTGGTATGACATTTCCAAGTTCGTCCTATTACAGCACAGTTACATTATTAATGTTGCACCTTTAATTAAAACGTGACGATATTCTATTATTAACATTATTAATTTCACAATAATTATTCATTATTTTTTAATTATAAATACCATTTCCAAAATTGTATGGCAATTTTAAATTAGTCCTAATACAATACAGTGACATTTAAATGTTGCACCTTTAATTAAAACGCGACAATGTTTATTTTTTCAATCATTACAGTTCATACTATCTCACAATGGAGACGGCATGGGATAAAACAAACGTTACATGTACATGTTACATGGTAAAGTTATTCACATTTCGCTAGAAAGCGCCCTGGAAGTAGATACGTGTGGAGGTTTCTTGTTTTTGTAACACCTCGTTTCATCAGCGCCGCCTGTCTCATAATTACGTATTAGCCTGCCATATAAAATAGCCCTTCATCATAAGCCGATTCCATAGTGAATGCTGTAATTTACCATTGTCCATATAAAAAGTTCAATGCTTCGTAAGCCAACCCGGCCATTAAAGGGTGAACCGCGCCATACACGTAGTGGCTGACTAGCTGCGGCAACTGCAGTAAATGTAACTAGGAAACCGAACTAGCACTGCAGTATTATGTCTAGCTGTCTTCTTATACGCCGTTCCTTAACGTATAATTCCTCGATTTAGACGTTTTTATGCTTATACATTAAATACAAAGAACAGTATTGAAAACAAAACGCCTATTGAAGCCTAGTTCTATAAAAAAAGCATTGAATTAATGATATTCTTACTTATCAACAGCCATATCGAGGTATACCACAATAATTCAATGACGACTCTTGGCTTAATATTCCATACTTGATAATTTGTTCGGCGGTCTTTTCAAAGCGATTTTATTGTACGAGTGAACGGGAGCACGCATTCATATTATAAGGGCATTGAGTGTTTTGTGTGTAAGCAAAGCTTTATTGAGACCACAACCCGGTCTGCTACCTACGCGACTTTTCTTTGGAACGTTGATTTACATTTACCCTCTCATTGAACTTAGCATTAACGATACAGTACAATCAAACAGGTAACATTATCGTTACTGCTCTGTTACCTTATTATTATTATTTAAAAATTATTCGGTTAAATAACACAAGAGAACTAAAGAATGTTCCAGAAACGGCGATGATAACTAATAATGTAGCTATGATATTATTATTGATCCTCGTTTTATTTATAGATTAACAATAAATCAAAATAAACAAAACCGATACCTACATGAAATACTTAAATAATTGGTAGAAAAAAAACGGTATTTTAATAAGGTTTTAATAAAGTAATCAATGTGACTAGCCACTAAGTAGGTAGCTTCATACGAAATATATATTCGTTTTGCTTGCCTATATAAGGATGGCATCAACACGGCCATAATATAGCCCACCTGTAGTTCTGATCGGATATATATACTTACATAAATGTATACTTACTGATCTCCTACATTGTGTTGATCTACATTGTAATATTACAATTTGTTAGTTTACTACAAGACACGTCTAGTGATTGAGAATATACTGTAGTCCATGAGCGGTCAAAGTTCGGTTGCAATTTGACGTTAAAATTTAAATATCGTTGAGGGTCATATCTCAAACTGTATACCTTTATAAATTTGTATTCTATGCTGCTATTTGACCATAGACTATATAATATGTGTCTGACATTGACATCTGAGTATAAACATATGGAATTATTGTTTTGTATTCGTTATAAAATATTATAACACAGAGTACAGACAATACCTAAATAAAAGATTTAACTTTCAGCACTCCTGCTCTATAAACCTATATAAACTCTATAAACCTTACTACGCTATATTCCACTCGCCTCTGCGTGCAGTATTCCTAAAAAAGGGCACGAAGATTTATCTTTACGTATTAATATACAGATTACGTATAATCACATAATACAGTAGCAGTTCTCCAAATTTTTTTAGAAACGCGGCTTACGTGACACGCGTTTATCAAACAAAAATTACTTATCACATAAGCCACGGAAGATTAAATCCTTAATTTAAACGGACGTATGGCTATTGAAGGATGCCGCACTGATAATGTTCTGTAAAAAGTTGTAATTAGTCTGTGCCATGACCAGTTAATTAAGGACTTTGCATTTTTTTGAATCGCTGCATAAAGCGTGCCGTTATAAAGGGTCAGGTAACATTGGTTACTACCACTTCAGCGGCCGCGTTTGTAACTGAAAGCGGCAGATAAGACAATAATGAATGCGCTACTGGTCTTAACCTAAGCCTGTCTGTTTGCTTAGTCCAGATAATTATTACGAGATAGGCCAAAAAAGAAAAACAACTGTTTATTATCTACAAAGAATTTAACATGTATTGAAATTTCGATAGATCTGTACAAACAATATTATTCATACAAATGCATTTTAAATCCATTTATGTTTTAAGTTATGTATAAAATATAAACGCAAAGGGCATAAGTGAGAATCATTTGAATGTATAAGTATATTAAGACGTAATCCTTTAAGAATTCTATTTTTATCCCCTAAGCACCGCGCCGCTCGAGCGAAGTGCCACACGGCCCGATTCTCAGGCATATTGCAGTTTCAATCATGCCACAAGCATTGTTCCTTTATTTTTATTATTTTCACTCCCATTATAGCGTCTGAAAGAAATGCGCGACCATTATTCGAGCCGTTAAATACGACACCTTTCCACCTCGCGCGCTCATATTTCAATTTTAAATCGGCCCTTTAACAACTGCCTTATTAATGCAAGCCTTTTTTCACGCGCTCTGTTTGTGTAGGTGTTCGCATTGAGTACTACTTTTTATGAAAACGGAATGTTATTCAACTTTTAAGAGATTACGTATCCGCTGAACGGCTATAGTGACCTCGCAATTAACTAAAATCAATTTTTCTTATCCTGACCAAGAGATTCACTAAATCATTCTTTATTGCTTTATACATAATTATCCTATTCAGCTCAGAAAACAGAACGGAATCAATATTCAAATTAAGAACTTCAGTTTTATCATTGATACATTTTATGTAGTTACACTTAACGGACTCATTGTTTTCTTATTTCTCGTTACTAAGTTTCATAACAGTTGCAAAATTTTCCAAAATAAATCTAAGTCATGTAGTAGCAGTTATACTCCCGTAAATAATAACAATGTTTAACAATTTCAAATTACTATTATCTTTGGCAATGCCCTGTAGCGCCACCTGTTATCTATGTTTTAGGAAAATTATAAGATTCCTGAATTAAGCCATCATAAAATTGTTTTTTGACCCAAAAATGCCTTAACCGTTTTTATTAATATCACCATAGGTATACACACGTATTTTACATTTATTCATAAGTCGAAATCAATGTTTTGTTATTATTATTAATGGCCACATTCTACGTCTTGCAGGTACATGCTTCGTTGGGAATCAGTCCAGTAAGTCCTTATTGGCATTAGTCATTATCCCTGAAGTCATATGCCTACTTCTGGGCAGCGTCTTTCTCGCATCTGGACTACGAGCAGTGCTCCAACGGCCCGCACCCGTCCCCGCACCATCGACGTTACTAAATTCACCACCGCAACCACATCCAGACCAGAGTATTCTGAGGTTGGGAGCATTCGCCGCGCTTTATGCTGTTCCATCTGCATGTATCCTCGCCACATGGGTGTACGAATACGCATGGAGGGATGATTGGCTGGCGGCTCCGGTCCCGTCCACCGAACCGTCCACACAACCACACCCTGCTTTTTGGGTGTTTCTCTTCAGAATTTTTGCTACGCAAGTTCTCGGCGTGATGGTCTCGGTGTGGATAGCGACGCCGAGGTTGAAAGCTCTTTGGAGGAGGATTAGCGGTCCAAGGAAGGCTCCGCAGGCGAAGTGCCCATCGGGTCCACCACCAACACCTCTCACACTCCACTGTTACGCGACACACTCTCACTCGCTGACCCGACATCCACATAAATATGCGACATACAGACCGCCTCAACAGCAATCCTACAGAAAGCCAAGGCATTACCACTATTCAGCCGGCGAAACTATTCTATGACACAATGGACTGAACAACTCTTGGAAAACTCAATAATTGGAGGTTCAGGAGAGCCTCTTATAAGCATTTATATATTGTAGGGAATGTACATAAATTTAAGTGTTATTGCAACAAGATAAGTGCCATTATTGTTTAGTTAAAAATACTTTTCTACAGTGTGAATATGTTAAACAATATTTTTAAACTTAGGTTTTAATGTTTGTCCCTAATGCTAATTTCACCTTCAAAATTTTCGATTCATGATACCAACATAGAAAAGAGGCACATAAAGGAAGTCGGTTACTTGAACAATCCAATTTTTGTTATTGTTATTAACAAATATTTGTTTTGATTGATTTATCAGGTATTTTATCAAGTTAATTAAAACGATAAAGTATCTTAAAAATTCTTTATTAATCTAGTAGTAATATAGTAAAAGCTGATATCTTTTGATCTTCATAGAAATGCATTTTATTATCATATCAGGTTCCTTACGCAGTAGTCAGAGGGTACAAATAACATTTATCATTAAATGTCAGGCCTGCTTCATCTGCATTCATTAATTCAGCCTCTCATCAGCCAGTATGTAACCTGTATGTTGAACATAGGTAAAAAAATTAAGACATCTTGTAAAAGTATGTTTCATTTAAGGATAATTTTTATGTATTATATTTTATTATTGTAACTTATATTACTTATTTGTAAATTGTTCATATTTGTATATAAAATATTGTAAGAAACACAACTTGTCTGTAATGGAGCCTAGCAAGTATAAAAATTAAAAGTATCAGATGTATTGTATGGGAAAACATTTGATTTGAATACATATAAGCCCATTATTGCCTTAAGTGCAAATTTTTTACAATTTCCTTTTTTGTTGTTATAGTAAAAGGACAATAATTTTATTGCAATAAATCAGCATTTAGTTTTACCGCCCATTTACTATAAACTAGAAGTTTATTTGATAGATAAGTAAATTTATTAAATGTAAATATTATTATACTTAATATTTTAAGAGGGAAAGTTTACACTTGTAATATACATATATCAGTAGGCATGGATCTGTAAGTAGAATATAGCTTATTGAGGTCTAGGCTTACATTGCTTATTTATACTATAAAATTTATTTGTGTGCTTATCATTTACTTAATTCTTCATTTCAGTCATCACTGTTGTTAAGGAGCTAGCTTTATTTAAAATACTGGAAACTTTGTTTTAATAAGATTTTAAAAACTATAAACCACAGTAAACATTGAAAAAAATGTTTAGTCTTTGACTAATGCTCGACAGGTTCCTTATTTTTATTTATTTATTGACGACCTACAATGGCAAAATGGTCAGTTAGTCTATGTATCCATGAAATAAACAAGACAAAAAAGATGGATAAATAAAGCAGGATAAATTATTGTGGGGACTTAGTAGTCCGAATGTAAAATTATTTAAGAAAATGGTACTCCAGGATGTCATATAATGATGTTGAAAGTGTTTTTTTTTTACTTTATCATTTCTAATTGCTATAAATTATTATTATTATGTTTATATGTATATCCTATTTTTGGAAGTTGTAATAAAAAGTAAGAAATACTAAGACATAGGATTAAAAGTAAATTATATTAGTGCCTTGTATATATGAAAGCCACATTGATGCCCACCTCCAAGTTTGCCAAAATAGTTAAAAATGCGACCAATGTACAGTATACTGCGATTTATTTCTATTTGTAGATGTAAGCTATTGTAAATAAATTGTGAAATATTGTGTAAGAATGAAACTATTTCAATACTACTCGTATTTTTTTGTACCACAAATTATTTTATAGTACGTGCGCTGTCAAAGTGCCCTACCATCTTAGTTAAATAATGACATTGACTAATTAATTACAATATTAACTACTTCGTTGGTCTAATAGAAGGAAAACTAAATGTAAATCAAAAAAATCCTGGATTAAAATTCTCAATAGTAGCTGGGAGTATGGTTCTGTGCCCCTCTATTTCATGGGACGTATAACATATCCTAAGAAAAGAGAAACTACACTCTGCTGTCTACCTAGATAGTCAAATACAGATGTGGTGTTATGTCATTTATATACATTAATAATTTTAGTTTAATCTTAAATTAGCTGCGAGATTAACGATACAGAAATATACACGGTATAATTTACGAACGATGAAAGATATCATTTAAAAACTTAAACGAGTTCAAAGTAATTCATAATAAAAAATTATAGTTTAATGAACTACCTATCATCATCATCAGCCTATCTCAGTCCACTGCTGGACATAAACTTTCCCCAATGAGCGCCATCGCGTTCTGTCCTCGGCTTGTCGCATGCAGCATCTGCCTGCAGTCTTTCGCAGATTGTCATCTCACCGGACCGGAGGACGTTTGCCGAGTTCTGGAGTGGAGACCGCGGCTCGGAGCTGCCTATGGTTTACTAAAAGTAAATTTTATATTTGAGATTAAGAATATGACATGATATTTATACATGATACAGATACATAGACTTCTTGGGAACTAATTTTGTTCAATTTATTAAATCGTAAACATTTTGCTTTTTAAATAAAACTAGTAATAATTGTAGAAGTAAATAAATGTAATTATTTTTTCTGGATCAATACATTTTCATTAGCCAAAAACCCGGAGTCCAAATTAAAAGAACTGTCACAAATAGAAATGTCATATTAAAGAATATTAGAATACTGGTTTGTTTACAGTTAACTTTTTAGTTGCTGCAATATTTTTAATTTAACAAAAGCATTACACTTTTGTATTAAGCCTGTTTATGCTATAA
>DWEC01002626.1:0-11472 GCA_018245735.1 Microceris miodesmiata
ATGTAATAATTCTACACGTTAAAATGTGAAGATAAAACCACAAATTGTTGTGAAAAAATAATAATAATGTTGATGCAGAATTTTAGTATATGTTATATAAAAACGTGTACTAGAAATATAACATGTATATTATATTTCAATAGTTAATAAATATTTAACACCTACTATTTTTGTACACACTTTCACGAATGCGAAATGTGCGAGAGTACGTTTCAATCGACTGCGGTACTTATGCGTCACGTAATAAGGAACAAAATCGACGGCGGGTAATACAGCAGCGTTGCTAAATCACAGACCGCTATCAAACCGGCAAAATGATTTGGTTTTTGGTTCGTGACGGTAGAACTGGCGTAGTTGGTTCGTTTAGCAATATATCGATTAGGTGGTCATTAGTAGCCTTGCTGATATTAGATATTAATTTTGGCTAAACACGCAACCTTATTTACCTAAATGTACCATTTATCGGTTGGGAAAAATTTTGAACTGCCAGCAAAAGCCAAGCAAGAATGTCATTCTGAAGTACGCCTAATTTTACTAAGGTAACAATGTGATGGGATACATTGCCGAGACACGTTTAATTGTGGTATAGCAATCTCTGGTCTCGCTCGGATAATTAGGCTAAACGATATAAAATCAATTTTCTCAACAATTTCGCCTAATAACATGGTATTTACGGGCGTGTTTTCTCTTTGCGGTTGCGGATGAGCCGGCTCGAAGGACCATATTTCTTACACAGATATGAATATCGATGTCTAGCTTTTAAAATGATTGAGCTTTTAAATAAAAATAGGATTAAAACAGTTCTAAAATATTTAAGTTATTAGTAGGTATAGATTGGAAAAGGCATACTTTTGAACAATAAATAATATGTAAATTTCCAAACAGATTCGTTCAATCCATTCCATTATACTTGTATGTAATCCATTTAATCACATTGATTCAGCACGAGTGCACATACTCTTTTTGGTGGGTTATTCGTCATCTCGCCCGACAAAAACTCGCACGATCCGGCGACTTGGCTCCTTTCGAATTTACAATTTGAGATGTGTATGTATGTGCGTGCGCCTACGACATGCCATCCCATCACCCAGGGTTGACTGGGAGAGAATGCCATTAGGCATAAGTACGCCCTTGTATTTCTTAGTTTAAGGTGCTGCAAAATTTTAAATAAATAAATAATCGTGCTAGGTGGAGGCAGGATGGCGCCGCAGGTGAAACCATGCCACCAGCGGACCGGTTCGGTGAGACTGGTGTCGTGCGAGCGGTAAACTAAGTGGAGATGCGCTAGCGTGTTCTCATTTCTCTCTGCTGCTGTATGGCATTTTAAATTATTGCTACGTCACTGCGTCGTACAGGTACATGACAGATAACGTGCAATTTTTAAATATATATGAAATTTTCAAATTATGACTACGCCACTGCGTCGTACCGTCAAATACATGGTAGAAAGTTCGGCCACTTCGCAAGCGTTGCAAATGTTTATAATCTATGGCTACCACTCGCCATCAGGTGGTATGACTGTCCGAGATAAATATAAAGAAAAAATAATATAATCATGTGTATAAACATTCACCGAGACATTTAATAGTAAAATAAAGAAAGAACTTGCATGTCCATTTGTTGCACAAAATGATTTTGTACGTACACTTTCATTTTGTGCAACAAATGGAAAGTGTACGTACAAAATGTAATAAATAGAATATTGCATTTTCTTTCTTTTCTTTGCTTTTAGTGTTTTTCGACTTAACGATCTTGCAGTTCGTTCGTTGATTGATAGACTGATGTTTTCCTGTTCTATGTTCTGTAATTGATAGGTGTAAAAAACCTACTATGAATAGTAGGTTTTTTAACAATTCGATTTAATGTATTTGTGTGTGTTTATTTCTTGCATATTTGAATGTGTGCGTGTATATATTCGTACATACATATAATATGCATGTGTTGATATGTATATTTCCTATTCATAGATTACTGCAAAATAATTTGTCATGATGTAACATTGGAATTTGGCTTGAAATCTGACTTTATGTAACTAGTTACTACTTATTACTTTAGTCGTAGTTTAGTAGATTGGTAGTCAATGAAATATAGACATTCTTTTGTATACTGTATGTTACTTTTTCACCTATTTAATAGAAGACATTGATTTGGGCTCTTTACATTTTCAAAATAAATTATTAATTCAAAATACGACATTGCAATGTCTATTGAAAACTAAAACTCCGTAACTAACTGCTACATTACATTATTATATAGAGAGAACAAAATCAAAACATGAAACACTTCAAAAAATTTCTTACAACGCTCAAGTAAACGCTTCAAACGTTCAGTATAAGACAAGAACGTTTTACCATATCGATGAGTATACAAAAATAACTCGCAGTGAACCCACGGGAACTCTGAGTAAACAGGCCGAAATGGGACATTCACCGGTCGAGCAGATAAGTTATCTGTTGTAACGTTAGCGACAGACGTGGGTTGTCGACTGGTTCATGGGATGAGATACGATAAATGATATGGCGTTTGAAAAGCTAAGACCTGCCAAAACGTGTTCGTTTAGATACAGTATTTTGACATATAAAGAATATTACAAACATACAAACAAGATACGCGCGAAAAACATAGCCTTACAGTCGGGTAAAAAGTAAGACATTTACGTATATTCTACATTAAGTTTATTTTTGTATTGTTGGCTTATAGTGTCATCATAATAAACAGCACATATATCTCCACGCCAGGTTCCTAACGGGTTACGCAAAGAGCAAATATGTGAAGATATAATTATGTCTATAAAGAACAGCTTATGGTAGTTTATAATTGGATTATATTTTGGTTTTTTAATTTTTATTCCTTTGTAACGTATATCCAATTGAGAAACATTTTCGTAATTGAATATTTATTGTTTTTTAACACACCAATAACAAAAAAAAAGATTTTTTCATTAACAAATCCATTGTGTTTTTATATATCTATTGAGAACTGTCGCTAAAAGCAATTAGCAATTTTTAGGTTGCGATATCCGGCCGTGTTTTATCACAGTCTTTTGTTAACATCACAATACACAACAGCACGTACAACCGGGTGTTGGTAATTACAAAACAATTTAAGGTACATTGTCCAGATATTATCTCATCTATACAAGTATTTATGGCGATAGAGTGCTTGTTAGTATGGACAATAAGGTGTTAAGGGGCTTGTTTCATTGGCTAAGTGAAACGAGTTTCACTCGCATCGCTCGTAATAATTAATGTAACAGCGTAACAAAACGAGTGATTAAACAGAGCATAGATTTTCGAACTACAGCGATGTTGTAAGCGAAATATAATAGATTTGCTTTGCTTAAGGTTTGGTTAGAAACACTCAGACATAAAATAAGACAACAATAGGTCTGTCTGGTGGAGACCTAGTGAATCCAGTGGTATTAGTTGTGGCGAATTTTGGGGAAGGTTAACGGGCTGCAATGATGAAAACTACGTCACCGACTCAAATATAAACTCTAAAGGGTTTTATCGCTTATTAAACATTTCTACCGGGCAACTTAGGAATGAATGATGAAGAGACATTGTACTAGAAGAAAGATGAACTAGGAAGCAGCATATATTTATAGATGTCCTGTTTTTGTGATTATTTTCTTAGAAACGTCGCTTATCGTATGTGGTGGAACCGCTAGACGATATAATGCAAGAATGTTGCCCGGAGTTCTCGTTCGAAATATCTGATTCATTGCACCTGCGAACTGTTCGTATAATTTGTTTTTGTATGAATAATTCAAGTTCACATTATTATAAGGCTTACAATTTAAACGTTGACTATTACAAGTTTCTGAAAGTAGGCTATTCCTACACTGTACCTGCCAGTAAATAATGGTCTTATTATAAGTTCTTGCAAGTAAATACTGTGTTGTTAATAGTTCTAACTGGTTCGTTTCTAATAGCGCCATTCCCGCAGTCCTCTTAGACATTGTAGCTATCAATTACCACCTGCTCTGTTGGTAATTTACTTACAGAAAAATACCCGAATAATGCGGAAATGAAATGGATAAATGAATGAAAAATTTTATATTTTAGTACGACATTTTACTTGTACGATTAGTTTTTGAAGGAACACAGTTTTCATAAACTTAAAATTTTACTTTCATGGTTGCGTTGCGTACATTTCAGATCTTAATTTAGATTATAATGTAATAGATTACTTCTCATAAAGAGAATGAAAGAAACCCTCTCATTCTGAAAGGAGACTCGTGTTTCAACAGTGGAATAATAAAACGTCGAATAAAATATTTATTTTTTTCCAATTGAAAAATAAAAAAGAATTTGAACTGGTAATGTATTTTCCACATTGTCATAAAATTTCGCAATGTCAGTTTTTACTAATTGAAATATATTCAGTAAATATATTGCGTGACACCGCGTGTGACACAACATTGGGAAACAATTATAGAACATAGTCTGCTACGTGTTTTTTTCTATTTTGCAGATAAATAATTAATACTATTCATTAACTCATTGTATTCAACGCCTCCCAAACAATACTGGCGAGATGACATCATAGTCACTCTTGTGTTTAAACAAGTATATAATCGAGTAAATCTATAAAAAAAACACTTTTCCTAGTTATTATCGAGTTTAATCGAAAAAGAGTTTATATATGAATGAAAAACGTTCGTAACTTAACCTATCCTGACCTAACCTCACCTAACGTAACCTAACCTAAGCATAACCTTTATTACTGAGCATGAAAGCGCCTTGATAGGATTTTCATAAGTGACACGACTTCCTCATAGCGTATATATGGAGTTATATATAAATTTTAATTGAGTGTAAAACAAAATAAAAGTAACTCCGACAGCAGCAGTCAGACGGTAATTATGTCAGTTTTAAAGACACCTACTCGTACCTCCAATCTTTCCAACTCAATAAATTATAGTGTTTCATTATTGCTCCGGAAATCATTATCATATGAGTAATTCGTGTTCTGATCATTTAACGACAGTACACGCTCGGTAAAGCACCTTGATGTTACCCGAACGTCGCTTTCAATGTTTTCATACTATTTTGCACCCATCACTTAAACAACTTCGCCGTGAGAATTGACGAGTGTTTAACGTACCGCCTTGGAGATTTCCTGTTGCGCCAAGGTTCTTATATTGTTCTGTACATTATATTTATGTTTTTTGCACATACCTCTAGCGTTAGTAGGTTACTATACAGGTGTATATTTAGTTGAAAATGTTAATATTCAACTGAACTTAATTTGACTGATGCGTTTTGCACGATCGTTACAGTTTTTAATATAGTCTTTTAGTGATATACAGTGGTTGGATGCGAAGAGCTGAAGATCGAGCTCAGTGACGTGCTATTGGAGAGGCCTATGTCCAGCAGTGGACGGGAGTAGGCTGAAGATGAGAATGAGTTGAGCACCAATTCTTGTCATATGGAGACGTGTCGCACAACAATGTCCGTAGTGTAGTCTAACGAACGACTTCTCAAATTAATCTAACTGTACCAACACTACGAGTGTTTCTGGGATACTGCTCACCGAGCATATAAAAATAAATTAAATAAGCAGGATCCGTGGGATTCAATAGCTAAAATATAAAATGTGCCTTTGAAAGAGGTTGAAAGCAAGGTACATACATACTTTACGATCGCAATTCACTCGCGAAAGGAAGAAATTGAAATATTAAAAAGAAACTGGTAGTGGCAGTGAAGATATCGTTAACATCAAATGGTTTGCATAAGAAGTTTTGCTACTGTTAATAAAAGGTAAAACAACAACTGTAAAGAAAGACACAATTGAGAATCATGTATTTTTGTATCATTATTATTAAATACCAGGCCAGCTAAAGTTTGTCTTATTAAACACGTTCATTTTGCCAAGGTATCCGTCCTAGTTCGCTAATAAAATAGGTAGAAAAAATATCTCTTATAGTGGACGGTACCCGGGCCGTGTCTACATTTTCACTCTCTTCTTTTAAAGCAATGGTTCCCAGCCAGTGCACTATGTGACCAACCGGCATTTTCCATCTCAAAAATGGTTGGGACAAAAGTCGTGTTACTGAAGCCGTTTTGATGGTTTTACATTCTCAAATGATTGAGCTATCCGATATAATAGTAAAAACAAATTTAAAAAAGTTTTAGGTACATAAAATTATACCCAAACTTTAGTCTTTGATAATTTCATATTAACTAGACTTTTCATTATGGAAGTTCAACTTAAGATATTTTCTATTTTCTTTTAGCGAATATGTAAGTATTATACATTTTTGAATTGCCCAAGATCTCTAGTTTACAACTACATTATTTTATAATGAAAAATATTCTCTTCCGTTTTTTTATTAAATTTTTAAATCACTAAGGAAATTTCCTGTGTTTTTAAATTTCAAATTGAGGTTTCCTTATTACCGATGGCTGCCGATGTTGAGTTAATGACATTTTAAGATACCTTACCTATTCAGAAACACAGGGAAATAAAAAAAACCTGCGTCATTACTGCGCCATTTTGAGCTAGAAACAAAAATGTCGGCCGAAAAATATTTTTAGCTGATTTTTTTTTTGCGGTAATTATTTTAATCACACATATGATAAAAAATATGTTGCATAGTTCTTATCTATTGTGGTAATTATAATCAATATTGGTGTGAGAACTGTTTTTATCAATTTTCTCATTGGTTTTGCACAAGTTACTGAAACTAGGGTCCTATAAATATTCGACTTTTCAGCGTGTTCAACAAAGTGTCCAGATACCTTCCTTCAGTAACTGTGAATTTGGTTAAAAAAAGTTTAAAATGAGTGAATTCGTTTGTTTTCGACGCGATATATGTGCTCAAATAATAAGCGGGAAAAGTATTTCAGATATTGAAAAATATCTGTTGGACAATTTCCATTTATCAACAACAGAAGTGAATACGGTTATACAAAGTATACAAAGGAATTTGATTACGATTTGTAACCAAAAATGGGTGAAAGCTCAAAGAAAACCGGATCGCTTTGAGAGCCAAAACACAAATTGGTTGAATGGTGAGTTTAAAGTACTATTGCCTTCGTGCAGTACCTCAACATCCGAAAATTCTGACTTGAATACATCTGGAGATCGTGGTAGACCAACAAAACCATATCATGCGTGTTCGGAGAGTACGAAAAAACGTAAAAACATGGAATTACTCCAGGAGTATGGAATGGGGCATGTGCATTACGCTTATGTGCAAGGTTCACGATCTATGGGTGAAAATGATGAAGCTTCGATTGTGAGTATTATGAGAAATACAGAAAAGGAGGAGAAAAAAGTCATTCTAGGAAACATTTTACGAAGTCCAGATGGTGTACCTTCCTATATACCAAAGAAGAAGCATTGTGTATATATATTGAAACCGATCTATCCAAAGCTCAATATTCCTACCTGAGGCTGAGATTTGTTGAGAAAAACTTATTTTCTGTATTTCCATGGCGCACCGCTAGGGGATGTACGGCTGGCGGGTATATGGATCACAAGTGTGAACCCACGTCACGGTACCTACCGACCCCGTGACGCAACCCAGACTTATCCAGGCAAAGAGGCTCTGCCCGGATGGACTTTTATTTCCTGCCATTCTCGTGGGACTAAAATGAATAGCCTTATTAAATCAAACAAATGCAGTGAGGAGGAAAAACACGAGGAGGAGGGTGAGCTCGCGTCGTACGCGCTTTCCGAAGCGCGAGTAACGCTGGAGCACGCCAATGAGGTGGAGCGGCTTGAGCCGCTATCAGTAAGCGACGACGGGGCTGCAAGCGATTGTAAACATTGATTATAGGTCAACAAGTCGAAGTGACAGTGTCCAGGACGCGTTGCCCAGGACAAGCGATTGTAAACATTGATTTTAGGTCAACAAGTCGAAGTGACAGTGTCCAGGACGCGTGGACCAATGAACCTCCGAGAAAACGGAGCACGAGCACGGTAATTAAAATGCGTTCAATTTGTTAAACAACTATTAGTTACTATTTTCAATTTTTTTTCAATTATGATATTTGAAATTTGTATAACAAAATTGTCCGCAGAAGGCCATCCCCGGAGCAAGAACGGTGTCCGCTTTTGAAGCCCTCTGAGGTCGACATCGAGCTCAATCACGAGCCCGAAATCGAGCTCGTGACCGAGCCCGAGCCCCAGCCCCAAGCAGTTGTAGACGACGACGACTACGACAGTTTGGGAGAAGCGGAGACCGTTCTCAATTCTCCTTTGCGGTGGAGCCCCCCGAGTTCGCCTAGCCAACTTTCAACAGCAATACTGTTTGCTTAGTTTTGCTGAGACCCGCGAAGAGGCCACGCCGTAGCTCTTCATCGTCGTGCGACTGAGTAATATTCACAAAATTGTACAATCATTCACGTTATCATGGTGATATTTTGTTATAATACAACTTTCTCTTTTTTGATAGATTTCATCATCAGTGAAGGAGAAGTCCAAGTGAAAACCTCACTTAGAACTGCTATTATTACTAAATGGAGCCATATATATGACGGCGCGCTGATCATGGACAGTTTTAATTATAAAAATTACGCAATTATTACATTATGATTTATTATTACTCATGATTCGAATTGTTAATATTGTTTTAGTTTTAAGGGAATTGTTAATATTGCTTTAGTTTTTAATAATTACCAATTGATGAGCGGGTAGACCCGAATAGAGTAGGATGTATCGCCTCGAGTGATGGCGGCCGTCATTCTGGGATTGACAGCTGTCGTACGTGGTGCATATGTGCTAACCTATTGGCTCAATAATCAAGCTTAATCTTGTTAATTGATTGTAAATTGGTGTTAAATTGTAGAAAACTCAAATAACAAGACGTTGAACCATACAAGTGTGTTTCTATTTTTAAACAATTCTGCCGCTGCAACGCCCACAATGGATAATGCCTGCCAAGACCGCTGTGACGCCCCTTCTGACGATCTCGCATCAGAAGTGGGATTACCTACAACGAATCAGGAACAGAATACAGGTAAAAGTGTTAATATTTCACAAGATAATGAGTGTGAACGATGGAAATATCTTTTTGAACTGCAGCAACAGAATATGTTGGAGTTAATTCGTGCTATGCGAGAACCATGTATATCCAGCATAAAAATAACTTTACCTGAGTTTAATCCTGATACTCCAGAGCACGATGCTCGCGCTTGGTGTGAAACGGTGGACATATGTTTACAAGAAAAACCTATTTCCGGCAGTGACTTGATTATAACAATGAGCAAGGCACTCAATGGATCGGCGTCATCATGGCTTGCACAATCTAGTTTTCCCGGAATAACGTGGCCGCAATTAAAAGACCTGTTCCTAGCTAGATTTGATACTGTTGAGACTCCTGCCGCGAATTTATGGCGATTACTCAATAGTAGTCCAAGGGAAGGCGAGTGTTTGTCCGCATATGCCGGGCGATTTATGAGCACTTTATTAGCGCGATGGAAGTTTTTGTCGAAAGAACAGATTGCAATCGCGCTTACTCTAGCACATGCTTCAAAAATTGAGCCGCGATTGCAAAGAATAACATTTACTACCGAGATCGACACTCGTAATAAATTACAACAAGAACTCATGGCTTTTGGCTTTAGAAAAAGAGGACCACCGACTAGTGAGAAGACTCATCCGACTGTGGAAGTAAAGAAGCCTCGTACGGAGAATGCGCGGCGATGTTATAATTGTGGAAAACCTGGTCACGTATCTAGTGAATGTCGAGGCAATGGTAGCCGTGACCGCAATGCTAGTACACGATTTGAGATTTCAGACACTACTTCCTCTCAACAGTCGAAGGAAGCTGGCGCACAGAAGAAAACAATTACTCCAACCTGCTTCAAGTGTGGCGAACGAGGTCACATTGCGCCGCGCTGCCCCAATGTGGATGTCAAGACCAGCGATGCACGGACCGAACGACGAGTTGATGTCTGTTCCATCCAACCAGCTATGGGCGAGCTCTTAGATGAAACCGGTGAGAAGTTTTCATTTTGTTTTGACTCAGGTGCCGAATGCTCTTTAATAAAACAAGTTCTATCCGATAGATTTCTAGGCAAACGACAATATCATACAGTAACATTATTGGGTATAGGTAACGCGCGCCTTAATTGCAACATCCAAATATTTGCTACAGTTTCGATTCAAGGTTATTCTGTCCAGTTACTATTTCATGTGGTGCCCGATTCGTGTATTTCAAATGATGTAATGATTGGGAGGGATCTGCTTAGGTTAGGGTTTTCAGTAGAGATTTTTGAAAAGAACCTTATTCTTAAAAGGAATAGAGTCGTTTCTATTTGTGACATAGGTACAAAGGTACACGACTTCGAAAGTATAGAGTGCGACGTGTCTGATCGTGAGAAACAGCAAGTAATTAGTTTACTGAAAAACTATTCTAGTAATTTCGTAGAGGGTACACCCACTGGTAGAGTTAGCACGGGTCAGTTGGTTATTAAACTAATTGACCCTAATCTCACGGTTCAACGTAGACCCTATAGATTAAGTTCAGACGAAAGACAGGAAGTACGTCGTCAAATCAAAGAACTTTTGTCCGCTGGCATCATACGTGAAAGCTCTTCTCCCTTCGCGAGTCCAATTCTCCTCGTGAAGAAGAAGGACGGGAGCGATAGGCTCTGCGTAGATTATAGGGAATTGAACAGCAACACTGTGCCTGATAGATATCCTCTGCCACTTATTTTAGATCAAATACAGCGTTTAGTGGGGGCTAACTATTTCACTTGTTTGGATATGGCTAGCGGCTACCATCAGATTCCAGTCGAAGAAAATTCCATCGAACGTACTGCGTTTGTTACACCGGATGGCCAATTTGAGTATTTGTCTATGCCTTTTGGCCTTCGGAATGCACCTTCAGTGTATCAACGCGCCATTAATAAGGCCCTTGGGCCATTAACTGAGTCATTCGCTGTAGTCTATATTGATGATGTTATCATTCCATCAAGAACAGTAGGCGAAGGCATTGCACGATTACAAGTAGTTCTTAAAGCGTTAACTGATTCGGGATTTTCGTTAAATATAAAGAAATGTGGTTTTCTTAAAACTACGGTAGAATTTTTGGGTTATGAGGTGACGGCCGGTGAAATAAGACCAAACCCTCGCAAAATTCGAGCCCTTACTGAGCTCCCACCACCTCAAAACGTCACTCAACTTCGCCAATTCATTGGTTTGGCATCCTACTTTAGGCAATTCGTACCTGGGTTTTCACAAAAGGCAGCTCCTCTTTATGGGCTTACGTCGGGAAAAGGAAAAATCAATTGGACTCCCCAACTCGAGAAGGTTCGAAAGTATATAGTAGACATCTTGACTGATAAACCTGTATTGATGATCTTTGATCCCAAACTCCCAACGGAGCTTCATACAGATGCCAGCGCTGAGGGTTATGGTGCAATACTTATGCAGCGAGTTGATGGCAAACTGCATGTAATTGAATATTACAGCCGCCGGACCTCCAGTGCTGAATCAAAGTACCACTCGTATGAG
>DWEC01002627.1:0-11472 GCA_018245735.1 Microceris miodesmiata
AAAACAGCATTCACAGAACAAGGTTTTAATTACAAGCTACACTGACTTTTATGAATAGATGGAAGCGAGTTCGCCTCAGTTATTATTCAAAGTCCAATTCGCTATATAGAACCCAAAAAAAATTTAAATTTAAAAATGTACTGCTTTCATGAAAATCTTTATATTTCATACAAATTACATAATAAGGTACTATTCAGAATTTTATATTCATTTAGAGGTCTATAGTTTTGTTAATTTCATTCTAAAAGGAGATTTGTGTTCAATAGCGATGACACAACAAAGAATGAATACAGATTTTCATACGGAAATCGACCGTTGTTTATAATATTCAATTATACATATCTACAACAAATCTGAAATAGTTAACATTGTTTTAAACTTCGCTACTGATAGTTATGTATACTAACTTATATAACACCTAAGTTACATATTCATATTTTTAGTACAAAATAATTTTAATCAAAATTGCAATAGTTGTTTTTGCACATACATATTATGAACATTTTAATGTAAGAAAAAGAAAAATAGAATTATAAATAAGTTTCTGACGTATACGAGTATGTAACATAAAAATCAAACATTCTACCAATTAGAACAACGTTAACATAAAATTTATAATACATATCTCGAAGTAGACTGCCAGAGAATAGTATTAGCATTAGCAGCGCCTTATAGTTGAGATTCTGTTGTCGTAACAAAGAATAAATCAATACACATATTACATACCTATATAAAATTAAATGAGCCAGAAAGCTTTGCCATGTATTTTTGAATACAGAATTGGTACTGAATAAAAAAGCAAAGAGTAGAATGGGATAATTATAAGCTGTACTGACTTTTATATATCGGCGGAGGTGGACGTCCGTTCGTGTAATTATTCACAATCCAATTTGCCAGCGCGCTGTTACCACGTTTAAGTGCACCTCTTCATCATTCGCCGATCGCCATATTTCAGACGGCTCAATTTTATTTTAAATCATTCCCACTTACACAACAATGAACCAGTGGTGTAATGTTGGAGAGATCATTGTGCAAATGAGGCGAGAAATACCAGATACTTTAACAATTTATCAAATGCGTATGTAAGCGGGCGGTTTAATATGATTCATGATTTGAGTTTTATTTTTCATTTCGTTAAGTTAACATCGATAAATTACTTTTAAAATTTAGAAACATTAAAATTGTAGTTACGACGTGGTTATACAGGTAATAACTAAGAGATCAAACAATTATATCTACTATGTTTTAACAATGAGAAATTCTTCAAAATAAGCTAAAACAATTGTTGTTATACTTTCCATTGTTATAATTTAATAGAAAGCAATAAGGTGAAATATATTATTGGAACTTACATAGTTGTGTAGATTTTGTGATAAAAATAAAACAAAAATTCCTAACATTCTCGTAATTTCCAATCTTCAACTGCTTAACATACCAGTGCTCTTGGGGTTGAATCTTCCAAAGGGGATCTAAAAAAGGAAGACAATTTTAAAATAATTACCAGGGTATATTTCATAATGTATACTTACAGAGCAGCATGTAATATTTACATTATTATAAACACTGTTTTAAGAAAATATGTCCTAATAAAGCGCTTCTCATCCACGCGTTTGAGCGTTAATTTCCCGTTTGGGCGACAGCTTGTCTCGAGAAAACTTGGCGCCGAGTAAACACGGAGACAGAAAATTTTGTCGTAAGTGAGAAAATATTGCAGGAGCTTAATGTTACCGAGGGGCACCTTACGGAAACCTGCCTCCTTATGCTGATTTATGATGCAAAAACACAGCTAAGCGACACCCGGTGGCTGGATCAGTATTTCTTAAGATTTCCATGTCTGTCTTTTATTGGACATTTAAATACTTATTTAAAATTGCAGACCAAATATTGCACTATAAAACGAAAATATGTAGTTGTATGTGAGTATTTGAATGATTTAAAAAAGCTAGATTATTTCTTACGCTACTTTGTGTAAATTCAAATATTTATAAATAGGTATATTATATATAATATAGAAGCCACATGTCGCCGGTAAAAGTTTAATAGGCACTATTAATAGATAGCATTATAAATAAATAAATAGTTAATAAATTACACTTTTTAAAAGTCGACATTTACCATCAATAAAAGTAATGAAATAATTATTTACATTAGACAAATTGCTGTTAATACACAATTATGTAGCATCTATTAGTTTAGTTAACTAAACTAAACTGAACTAAGTTATATACGGAATTATAATCTAAATAGGAATGATAAAGATGGCGCTCCTCGGACCGCCTGCAGATTATGCGCCGCACAGACTACGATGAAATGGAGAAGGCGGTTTATTTATTTGTAACTTTTACATATCACTCGTAAAAGTGTAAACATTTTAAGTAGCGACTGTATTTAAATATGGATTATCGTTGCTTGTAATTGCTGAGGTATGCAAAATTATTTAAAAGACTAGAATATCAAGGTAAAAAGTAAAATGTTCGAATCAAAGAACACGTCATGAAAGCTTTGATGACGAACAATATTGCAAAAAAACCTTAAGCGATGGCCTCAATAATGAAATTTTATATTTATCCGGATTGAAGTGAACATTAATATGTGCGAATATGTATCTAGTAATTGGTACTGTTGTTATAAAATTAACCCAACGCCCGAACTAGGCTATATTGTTTATGATTCACAAGATAATAACATAAATAGCGAGATGCTTTGTTGTGTAATGGCGCCGCTGTCTAGTCTGACGAGTTCTTATGAGCAGTAAAGTATTCGCGGTCTCGAGTTTGGAATAGTGCGAGATTGGATTGTAAAAACCGCTACGCTATTCCGATCCAGCGGATTGAGGAACTTGGATTGGTTTATTAATTATTTATACTGAACATTTCAGTAAAAAATTATCATGTTAGGCAAGTAATAGATACATAGTTAATAAATAGATGTGTAATTTACTAAAAGTACCTTGTTGGTCGAGTGGCAGCGAGCGGGATTGCTGATTGAAAGGTCCTGTATTCTATTATCGGGTCGAGTCCTGTTGGAATTTTTATCTTACAATTAGATTTTCTAGTCGAAATTTCTAGTATTGGCTCTGAGTCTGGATCTGCATCCGGTTTATGGTAATAGGTTCACCACATGTTTCACTATGGCTCGGAAACTTAACTCGTGGAATCTGGGAATGTTTTAAACTCGTCTGCCTACCCCTTCGGCAAATACAGGCGTGATATTACGCTCATTAATAGGATTATAGAGCCTTACTTCCCTCTTTACAGACTCCGCAAAGTAAATGAATATTAAACTATAAATAGAGGAAACATGTCACATCCATTGAAAGCGTTGCAGTATTCACTCCGTCCATCAATGAGCTAAATTAATGTTACGCACGTTTTATGTAAATACACACGTCCTCGCTGCCCCTGCTTTACAAAAATAATATACTTGTCACCGCTGAATACAACTCTGAATTAATTTCAATTGCAAATACACTAATCGGAAACCGAATGCTCATTGAACCATGTTTATGATACAGCCAATTGTAATGCAGACATCTACACTGGCTATTATTGGCTTTTGCATATGATTTCATATTTCTTATTAATTTTCACATTTCTCTGTCATATAACTACATAATTCTTTCATGTCACTCTGTTGCAGTCACGTCCAATATACATGCAATGATTGCGACGAGTGTCGCATAAGTTCTTGTTAAATGGTACCAAGAAGACAGGACGATGGCATAAATATATTTTTATATCGATTTAAGTGTATGTTTTATCTGTGTAAGGTTTTGTATATTTCAGAATTTTGTTTAATTGACCCTAGCGTGAAGTGAGAACGCCTAATGTAATTTTTTTTTAATTTTTGCCGATGGTACCCCTTAAATCGGAAATAATCGCCAGTGGGAAAATTCGAAAAAATGTAAAAACGAACGTAATTCAAATATTTTATATAGACTAGTAATGATTGGCCGTCAAATCCACATACTTTCCTTGTTATGACACCAAAAGTATACAATTTTATTAAAATACGAATAGTACTTTATTAAAATATAGGTGATAATTAAAATAATATTCGATTGTCTGAAGGCTAAAATGGCCAAAGATGTTGTAAGTCTTTGTAAGAATGTAATTAAATTTTAACAGCATGTCGCGAATTGAATACGAAACGAAAATTATTTAGTGACGAAACCATTAACGTCATTCAAACATTTTATTAGCTGAAAGCTCAAAGCCACTGTTCATAATAAGCTTGACGCACAAATCAAACATTTTATGAGCGTCCATGCCAAATAAATTTCACAAAAGACGTATTCAACATGTTTGTACTAAATTGGTAAAAGTGGGAGCAAAAAGACCTAAATAATGCATCCGCTTCTGATATGAATACACTTTTTCTTTTGAGGCATGTTCCATTTTCATTCATTCCCATTACTAATAATTATGATACTAAATTGTGTTCAAAGAATCTCTGACAAAATTAACATCGAGAAATTACTTCGTAATGATGTCCAGTCAATATGAAACGAATATCGTTCAAAAGCTTTAATGTTACGTTCCATAGCGTCTGCTTTAATTAAATTTGGCTTCGCGATGTATTTAATGTGCCTTTTACCTCGTAGAGTTAATTGTGAAATAATTTCATAGCACCATGATTCGTGGAATTGGCCGTATAAAATTTAAAAGCAGATGTACAACATTGAGCGAGGCAAATTGAACGCTTGTAAACTTTACGTATTAAGAGACATGTGTATAAATCAAAACATGTTACATACCAAGTATATAGTAAAGTGTAGAAATATAACCAAGTAAGCAATAAATAATAAAAATAGTTTTTATTACATTTACAATTTATCAAGCGTCTCTCCAAAAATATTCCATTAATAAATGCATTGATGTCTATTTGCTAATAATGTACAAAAACAATGATGAATAGCGTAGACAATTAGCCTTTTCTATTCATTTGCAAATATTCCAACCATTCCGTTCATGCGAGGGGCACTACCAATTCCCTTTTACATGTAATAATTTGGCTTGATGTCATAATTTTCACGCACGAATACACCAGGAATGGATTTTCCGATAGAATTGGCGCGTACCGTTCGATGGGGATGTACTATTGTGTATCGCTTGGGAATTGTATGAAACAATGGTAAATTTTTTACTCCACTAAACCCTTTCATGGGTTTGCTTGTAAAGCGTGAATTTTATTCGGAACAGGCATCTGACAGTACTCTATGCTATGGAAATAAAATCGAAACATTTATTTGAAACCATTAGTATACACACATCACATTCCACTATACATAATTGTCAAAAGACTTGCATGAAAGCCTAAAACTAGCAACCGTTCAAATAGAAATATGAAATTTGCGATAGTACATAATTTATTTTATTTGCAAATAGTAAAAACCTTCAACTAGTAGCACAAATAAGATGACAAACATTAGAAATCCGTCGCAGACTGCCTTCGCAGGAGTTCTAAATAGAGATCAGAACTTAATGCTGTCATGTTCATTACTTATAAATAGAATAATCTGGTTGGATTATATAGAGATACTTAAAATCGTGACTTTATATAGCATAAATTGCTTATCGAGATTATTATTTTATCTACCCGTATTACTTAGGGCGAACCTGTCATACTAAACCTATAAGGAACAGTCCTCGGGTTTTAATTACGTTGGTTAACCAGAAATCAAATGATCTGCAAGCATTCGAGCGAAGTAAATGGACACTTGCAAGTAAACGATAATCGGAATTCAGTCTTGAGGGAGCCACAGTCACGTACAATATTATCACGAGCTGAGGAATATGATGAGTAAATAAAAACGATTTGATATTTTAACATTTAATAACCTTTACTGTTATGAGAATACTATGTTTTTTTTTGTCTTTTTGTTTAGCGAAAGACCTTATAGCCGTCACAAATGGCCTTTCGAATGTAGGAATAAGTCAGTCAGTGTCAGTCTAGTAAGTAGTCTAGTTAGTGAGGTTAGCGGAATTAAAATATTAACAGGACTGTAGGAATAAATATCGATATTGTCATTAGCCTGCTTGGTATGTTGTATATCTTGGTAGTTTTACGTGAATAAGAGATGATGTCTCAGCATGTGTCTTACATAAGTACTTACTAAGACAAATTTAAGTCCAATTTCAACTAGGAGTTGTAAAGCGTGCTTATTATAATTATGCTTTAAATACGTTTTTCATTTTCAAGAAAGATTATTTCATTACAACGAAATAATATTGAAATATCAAACTAAATTTAAACTGATTTTTTAGGTCAGCGTTTAGGCCAGTACCTACGTAAATGGCGATTAGATAGATATTGTTTGATTTATTTCACTTACACATTTAATTAGGTAACTGTTTAAAACATGAAACACGCAATGATAGCCTGGTCGTTAAGAATTGAGCCTCTCACTAGGGGGTGCCGGGTTCAAATCCATGGCGCGGACCTCTTTCCAAAAGCGCGTTTTAAATTTAAATACCACTTGCCAACGGTGAAAGAAACCATCGTGAGGGAATCTGTACTCCTTAGAAATTATAAAAAGAAATCAAATTTGTGTGAAGTCTGTCAATGCGCACTAGGCCGGCGTGGCAGACTATGGCCTTAACCCTCCAAATATGAGAGGAGACCCATATTTCAACAGTGGAATAACAAATGGATCAATTATTTTTTTAATTTTTCTTGAATAATACCGTTTTATTGTTCGTCGTAGGAATTATTAAATATAAGCTGGCAAAGTTGGCAACGAGAAATTTAGATAATGTATACAGGTAAAATAAATAAATTATTATTGTATTACATTTATAGTGAAGCAATCAGTGCCCAATAATTATTCATAATCAACCTGTTTAATAATTACTTGGAATATCAAACATTTATTAGAATTGACAAAACATTTTATGACGGCACGCAAAAAACTTTAATATTTCGAATTTTGTAAGACAAATGACTCAAACGTGTCCTGATTACATGTGAGGAGAAGATATTAAAATTGAATTAATTTAATAAAGATAGGGTATCAGACGCGCATAGAATGTTCGCTTATAACTGCCTGAGGGGAGAATAGGGGGGGATTGTTAATTAAGTGTTGGCGAGGCCCTTTGCTTAATACGATGAGTTCGCGCCTCGTTTAACTTTTATAAAATTCTTCTAATTTCAGCATTTTTTCCCCAACTAGCCGAATAGGATTTCCACCTAGAAAGTTCCTTTGTAGTGCACAATTTTTGAATCTAATTTCGTGCTGGCTAGTTCAGATTAATTTCACGGTATGAATTTTAAAATTGCTTTCAGAAAATAAATTAAACCTAAATCCGCTCAAGCTAATTCGTTTTAGAGTGCACTTATGAGCTTTAACATGCTAAAATTCTCGGCTTTTAGGACAACAATACCACGTAGTCACAGGAGTATAAATGTAATAATGATTATAAAGTATGACGTACAAATTAGACTTAAAAATTATTGCATGAAGACAAATTTAAAATAAGTGATTAAAATAAACGGTTATTGGGTAAAAAATTGTTTCACTAGCTGCACAGAATCGATGTACTTTATTTCTTTCTGCAATAGTAAAACAAACATCTTTTGCGATCAGAATAAAGTGACTCATATTTATTGCAAATATGAGTCACTTTATTCTGCTTTATATCTTAACTCGGTTTGTTTTCTCCTCTCAACACGTTATGTGCCGGGACTTGGTAAATCCTGCGAATGTTTGTTAGTACGCGAGGATCTGTTTGTACAGATAAACCAAACTGAAAGCCGATGAACAATGTACGTGAAGTTGCCAAGTTTAAAGCGTTGCTAAGTTAAAACTGGCCACATGTTTGTATACAACGCAAGCTATAAAAGAAATGGTGTACATTTACGTCACGAGTACCTAATTTATAATAGTTTTTTTTTGTGATAGATTTAACAAATATATCACATAGTAATGACGGACTCATACATGTGTATGTAATTTAGAATAGGAGAAAATAGAAACATTTCAGGCAAACAGGCGCTATTTTCGTCAGGTATTGTTAAAAGGAAACATACATGCTTGAAAATTTCCAATTTGCCACACTGTCTGTCATTTAGATGTTAATGGTATAATAATTAAGGTAGATAATTTAAAGATATATGTTTATAAATATAATAGAGACATAAAAAGATAGAGAGAGAGATATATATAGATAAAAATAAGTATAAGTTAATTTATCAATATTACTTTCCTTTTATATTTACAAAGGAAACTATGTAGAGAAGTTAATGCATCAGTAATTTATTCACCGCTATTTTTCTATCACAATGGGGGTCGAATCCATAATAGAGATGAATTGTTATGATCTCCCTACAATTCTTATAATCCATTAATTGATGTACGGAATATAAGCTTAAACAACTTTGACTTTAAAAAGAAACCGCCCCTTTTATTTATTAACGGAATTGGTTGGATTCAAATGATTAATTGTCTGGCATAGCAAAATATTCAGGTGACCAGAATAAATTGCCGTCTTTATTAATAACGCTGTGCGTACATTATAATGGTAAGAAAATGTTTGAGATAAAAATGTTTAATTGACCACATTATTTAATGTCATCTTTATTAACGAATCTCCCTTTTAGCACGACGCGAAATATAAATGTAGCTTTTTAAAAAATATGTTCATTATTTTACAAGATTCAAGCGTTAAAATAAATAAATAATGTTTATACAGAAGTATATATAAACACAACGATTTTTTTGTTAAAGTTATATTTATTTTCTTGGGATAAATTTATGAGGCTTAAAAGCATTCTTGATCTTAGTCGTAGTAGCTGTGCCAAATCATAAGCTAGTTGTTATGTTAAGCAGATTCGGGTGCGAAATGCTTTTGGAAATTGGACTACTAGAAACTAGTATTAATAAGCTTATAGTATAATTTAGGATACGTTAAACAGTCTGTAATTGTTATTTCTAGATACCGAGAATTACCTACTCGTAGTATACGAATAAATAAGACCAATAAATTGTGTTTGTACGTATATACAAACCGCGTTGAATATAATTATTTCGATTTTGGAAATTGGTTTGTCTGTGCAGAAAGATAAATATGTATATCTGGAGAATATTACGTGCACGGTATGCGAGATTTGGCTTATTTGATGTCTATGTAAAGACTTTAATTTATAAGAAAATAAACCATTATTGTGTACTCTCGTGTTGTAAATAAATAATTTTTATTTCTATTACCAATAATAAATCACATTTTACTTTTAACTCATTATATAATTGTTTAATTTTGTCATCTGCATAACCTATTTCCAAACACTTAAATGTTGTTAACACATATAATAAAGCTTATTTTAATAAAATAAGCTTGATTAAATTCGCTGATTTTCTAATAAATACTTAGACGTATAACAGGAATATCCACACAGCAAACAGAACATTCACAAGATGTGGGTCACCCATAATTTACGTTGCCATTTGTCTGAATCTGAAATCGGGTGTCGTATGCTAAATAGGCAAGAACCTCAGTACCGAGAGCTACACTTGTGTTCCAAATTCGGATTTCCCTCAAATGTTTCCTACGTGATCGTAAATAACACGGTAAGCAATAAATAAATATATATATTTAAATTATGGGTTTAATTAATTTCCAACATAGACCATTATTTTACAACGTTGTGGTAAAATCAAGTATTATAGTGGCAAATTTAATTATTACTTTAATTACTTCATATTTAAAGTAAATTTAATTATTTCCTGTAAGTTAATAATTTTATGTTTTGTTTAGAGTCTTTGCCACCATGCGCGTTTGGAACTGGGTGTCTTGAAGCGTTATATTTAGCTGACAGCCAGTGTTATTATCGCACACAACAACAATGGTTAATTCTCGTCGATGGCTACAAAAATTTTCAACAGAAAACTATTCCATTGACGATGTTGTTACTCATTTATCTTGCCATCAGTACCTACTGGAGCAACGTGGTAGGATTTGCATTTGTTCTACTGTAGCGAAGAGAGATTACCCAGCTGTGGGGCTTAAAATGCTGCATGCAAACGCTACATTCGTCTTCAAATTTCTCAAGCCTCCAAACTCATTGTAGGCAAATCCCAAGCATTTGACAAATACGAATACACCAGATACTATTGTTCATATACGTAAGTACGTATGTATGTATATCATAAGTAGAACTTTACTTCTACTTGAATGCAAACCCTAAAACATACTCTCAATACAAAATTATCTGCCATGTATTGATATCTAAACGGCTCTATAATTATATGCTGTATTTGTATGCAAAGCAGCTATGACGGCGCCGTATGAAATGACCGCCGCTCCATATACAGAGCTTCCCACAAGTGTTTCGCAACTGAACTGACAAACGCACGATATTAGACTGGCTACAATAATATGGCTTGTTGTTACAAGTACGCAGTCTGTTTCTGTTGAAACAGGTAATGAAATAATGTTCCTTTCAAATCGCGGTATTTCCGATTCGATAAACTGGATATTAAACGCCCAAATGGGTGGAATTATTGAATTATCGTCACACCTATTAGTCTACCATCAGATCTATTGCAACAGTGCCGTGTTGCGATATGACCTCCTGGTAGATTATTATGAGGCGTTATTAGTTATCGGACCCTTGGATAAGAAGTCAGTCATTTAAGTGAAGACTGAGCATCAAAACCGACATTTAAGACTAAGTGGAAGGCTTCATCTATGGAACCACTTGACAGAGATGAATACAGAACAAATATTATTCTGGTAAAATATTTTTATGGTAATTTATCGATATTTCATAGTGTTATTCCTTGAAATGGAATTTTGGAAGATAAAATATAACTTGTCTTGCTCTATTTTATAATTGTAGGGTACTAATATTGCGTTTCTCAATTGCTTAAACAGGGGGTTGGATATAGGGTGCAAGGGTCAAATGGACCCGGTCGCTAAACTCTGCCGCGTGCGCTTTAACTACGGTTTGTAATGAACTGAGACCACCGTTTAGGGTTAACGCATTTAAATCCAATAAAGCTATTAAGTAACAACTACGAATTTAATACATAGATATGTGAATGCGTACATTCAATATGTATGATGAATTGTGTTTAACAGACGTTCTTAAACTTTCTTTGAAATGTAGGTCTATAAATATTTTATTAAAAAATATATTGAATTTAACATAACAATATGTAAGATATACACTTGGTAAGTGCGTTGTAGATGCTGGCACGCGCCATAAATATTTACAGGTACAGTGTCGAGTACTTTTTCTACCCGATTAATTTTTTTTCCTCAAGAAGCGGAAAAAATAGAAAATTTAACGAATACGAGTATACATCGAAAAATCTATAAAGTTTATACAAGGTTTTAGGTAATAAAATATTCTTTTACTGTGTATATCATTTTTATTCCATATTCTATATTTGCTACGTTGCTACGCCAACAACTAAAATAAATTAATATCATATTCGTTTCCCCTGTGTAAAAATACATGGTCATACTGATT
>DWEC01002628.1:0-11472 GCA_018245735.1 Microceris miodesmiata
CTATCTCAGTCCACTGCTGGACATAGGCCTCCCCCAATGAGCGCCATCGCGCCCTGTCCTCGGCTTGTCGCATCCAGTCATATTAATAGTACATAAATAATTAATGTGTTAAATTCACACAATGACTTCTTGGATATACTCGTGGATATCACTGAATGAAATATAGAATTTGAAAATTTGAAATATAGATGAAATATAGAATTTAGTTAATAAGATCAATAATAAAAAATTACGTCATTCTAACAAGATTTGCAGTTCATTGTGCGTCCCTAACTGCGCCCTTGTTCCGTGGTGGTGACGTCCTGTTATATTGTGGCAGATATAGAGAATTCAAACGCGAGACATGCCTTATTGCGTGGCAATGGATTTTGAGCTTTTTCCCGGGTTTCCCGATCACAACTGTGTGTATTTCGATATCACTAATCTGAGGTCTATCTACTATTTAGAAACTTCTACGCGTACTGTACATGAAGAGGCTAATAAAATGTATGCCTAGGAGACCGTAAAGAACAATGGCTACGATGTAATAAATGCTGAAAATTAACAATTTCAGTGATAATTGCCTCTAAATAACAGTAATGAGACATGGTAAGTATAAATGAATTAGTCATCAATTAACTTGTTGATAAACTAATTTGAATGTATAGAGTACGGATGTAAATGTGAGGTGTGTGGCGCCATCTTTTGAGGTGTCACGGCGACTAGCGGCGGTCGCGCGCCCGCCACGGGTCAGTAGCACCCGCCTAGTATGAGAGCATTCTTATAGATGGCATCACTTTCTATAGATAAATAATCGTTCCTCGCACAGTACAGATTGCGATAGGTACTTTCATAAACTTAAAATATTAGTAAGTTTTGAAAAAGTTCGTTATTTACTTAGACGGTGGTTTGTTTTAACATATAACTAAATCTAGAAATATGATTAATATTTATTTTGTATTCGTTCACAAAACATCTTATCAAAATATCTAATACCTTCATTTTGACATCTGCGTCTAATCCTCAGATAATTAACAATAATTACATAGGGGTTCGTTTGTTTCCACCTGAATCTAATACTTTGAGAAAGATAAAGGGTTATCCCTTTAAAATATCCCCTCATGCTTTCCAAGCAAATTTATTTTACTATCGACGAGATCGTTATTTATATAGTGTAATCACACTTTATATAACTACAACAATCAATACTACTGACCTTGTCTGCGGGATGCCGTACTTGATGCCAACGCCGACCCTCGGCAGCGCCTTGATCACCTTCTTCACCGTCGCTTGATCCGGGAACGCGAAGAAAATCGATGCTAGAAAACAGAAAAACATCTCTCTCAGGTACTAACAGGTCTCACGTATCAGTAGAGGGATAATGGTCGTATAGTATCAGAATTTAGTGCTTAGGATATAATGCTGATTGTATCTCCAGGACAAGGGATAATGGTACTCGACATGAGTCCAAGGTTTAGAATTACATTCAAGACCCATCGGAAGCTGTATTTCTTGGTTGTAATAACAATTATGTATTTCGCTTAACATTTCCGACATACCGTCCACCTTAAGTAGCAAGCATTGTTGAATTTTCCTATAAGGCTTAATCAAAGACAATTGACGCTTTGAAGAGAAAGGGTCCCCGTTCTTTCAAAATATCATTGCAAGAGACTTGGCTATTCTTCTGTTCCTTCTGTAATCGATCAGCAAAGAAGTCAATGTAACTCGCAAACTTTAAATAGAGTACTAGCTGCATAAAAAGCATGTACATTTCTATCAAGTTTTTAATTTGTTTTAGTATAAAAACCACGAGTTTAAAGCGATAGCTAAGTTTACTGTGCTAAGAGGCATTGGTATTTGGGGTCGGATGCGAATACTATTAATACTATTAGAAGATTATTTCTCGCAAGTGTTACGTTAGGTTTTTGCGTGATGTAGTAGTAGGTATACTTACTCCTGCTGGCGAGGAACATTTCGATAGCGACGCTCTGCAGCAGGTAGCGGCGCGAGAAGATCGCGCGGATCTCGCTGAAGTACCATTTGCCGTGCAGGTGCTCGCAGTACTTCAACACCTGTAAATAAAACAAAACAAAATATGAATATAAGGACCACCGGCGAAAACATTAACGGGCGGCGATATCAACGTCATATATATTTTTATTAACAGATGTTACATAATTAAATCAAGATGTGGTTAGAAAAAAAAATTGTTTTACATTGAAATAAAAAAAAAAATAATATTAAAAACTTATATCGATTACTTGTGCAGATTTTATAATAAAATCATTTAATAATTTCAGCCTCCTTACACGTACAGCTAATAGAAGAACGTTTGTAAGTAGTTCTCGTTAAAATTTTGAAAAAAATATAACGTACTTCTGTAAGAAAATATAAATCGTTAATGGAACTTTAGCCTGTCAGGGAACCTTTTAAATACGCAGTTCAGTTAATTAAAGTAAAAATAGCTTATAAGTTGCGAGCTCGTAAAGCTAACGCGAGATCGTAAACAGTTTGTATCGGTTTTAATCGCCTCTTTAAGAATGACACGCAGTTCAACTGAATGGTTTGTCAATACGTAGCCGTCTTTTGAAGACTCTAAGTGACTTTATATATTGATGATGAGTGTGATGGATGTAGGTAAAGCACGTTAGGTCTACCAGGATGGAGATAATTGGCGCTCGGTGCTCCTTGCGTACTGAGGAAAGCACTAGGTCTGACCATATAATGATAATAATAAAATCGATCACCATTTATTGTTAGCAAGTTAAAGTGGGACTTAGAATGAGTGAAATTTTCCCGTTCTCGGTCCTACACATCATCTAACTCGCATAAGTTAGATACATCATGGACAACAATGCAAAATTTTTCAGCGTTACGAATGTACTCAAGATTGTTTCCCTCATTACGGAAAAACTCAATTCTGCTCTCCTATTGGCCCAATAGTGACTTGATTCAGACTGCTGACATGGACGTTATGTGTTCGATTTCGATGCAGGACATATCCATAACAGTACGATGAGCACGAATATCTGATATATGAAATAACTTACAGGAATAAATATAATTTTTAAATGCTTGTTTATAATTGGCCTGGTCATCATAGAAAGGCTACACGTAGAGGTACGCAGAAGCCATATACACCGAGGCTATCACTGTCACGAGTTACCGTGGTAGGCCACCACGTGGTATACATAATATATTGAAGTTGTAAAATCCTTGTTAGCGAATCGACTTGTTTACAAGGGTGATAATCCCACCAAGTTAAGTATTGCATTATAAAGGCTGGTACTATTGTAGAGTTCGCAATGACTAGACTTGACCAGGTAATAGGGGTTAGTTATTGGACATTGGTGACAGTTAATGATATAGCATTCTACTTCAACTTTTTTAAGCATCGGTTTCTTCATCGCAGTCACTGCATCTTTATTCATTACATCATTTCTAAGGTTTGATGCTGCTCTATGTATTCGTGAGTCAATTAAATAGAGTTTTGAATAACAAATTTACGACTTTAATACTTTTAGGGTACTCGGATTTCAAATATCGAATTACAACCACCGACAACGAATTGAGATCCCACTGTACCGCCGGTGGCGATAAATTATGTACTGGTCATTAGTCTGCTAGACGGACTACACGACTCACTTCAGAAACATTGACTGCCAGTATTTGTTACTTAGATCTTGAATTTGTTCACTAACTGACTATTATCAAATTACTAGCTACCTAATTTGTTAAGAGATGTTGCGTCAAATTGTCTGGTTCTATAGAGCTGTGCCTGACTTAAATGACTATACTACAATAATCGGGTCGGGTTACCTATGTCATACAGTTATTATTAATTATGAGTTATTATTATTAATTACGTTGTCTTGGGATATTTATTTATTACAATAAACCTCTGATTCAGGGTCGTGGCTACTACTATTATCAGCGATAAGACAGTCTTTTGTTCTTACTGATTTTTGTTATCGCTGTATTTGCATTTTTTAATGTGGTGTAAACTGTTTTGTCTTGTATAGTATTACGCAAGTACACGTAAATTTATTGCTATAGCTATAAATAATGGAAAACAATGGCGTGTGTCTGGAGCGTTTAGAGGCTCGCCGATCTGATACGCAACCGCCACTGGGCTGTCGGCGCGCGCCGGCTCGGATCGCGTGCGATACTGTCGCTTGTAATATAAATTCACAATTGCTCGCTGTTACACTAGTGAAAGCTGCGTGGTTTAGAAGTTTGCTTTCCACTTTTGAGCTTTGGAAAATCCTAGCGGGCACCTCTATAAAAATGCGCTTTTAAGTTTAAACGTCTTTTGCTGAAGAGCTGAAGGAAAACATCCTATTATAACGGAGGTCAAATTGTAACAATACATCCGGTCCAGTGAATCTCGGAACGGTACCTATGCAATATTTGACGTCAGATAAGTTTCCAAAATCAGTGTATAAATAAACGAGTTGAACTTCTAAATTTTTCCTAATTATATCATTGCCATGTAAACATCACGAAAATATATTTGTACGGTTACATGATATATAATCATATTGTATTAAAAAATATCTTTAATAGAAAGATTAATACAATGACCGTTTGTGAATGAATAAACTGAATGAAATGCTGTTTCATAATTTTTGCTGAGAATTGAACAACAAAAGACGAAACGGCAGATCTTGATATTATACACAAATAAATACATTTGCTCCGTCATCTGTCATGTTGAGTATTAAAGTTATTTTTATTCTTCATACGCGTCCATTAGACACCGCTCCCCGGGGCGCAGTGGGGTGACGACGTCCGTTCCAATTGTAACGCAATTTGTCACCCGTCCCCGCTCACCCCGGCTCACCCCCGAGAGCTTGTAATACGAGTCGAGAGCTTGTTTGTTTGTTGTTGCATTGTTGTATTGTCCTATTGTTCAGGGTGCGCGGGGGAATATTGGTTATTACGCATCTAATAGGGTCCATGTATGGTTTTTATTTAAAACAGATATGTTCAAAACAAATATTCATATTCAGGGGTATTGTGATAACAGAACAAATATCAAATTTCAAACTCTATGTTGACGCAAACAAACAAATTCTATGTTTTTTATCTATACCGATCTAAGTAGTTAATGTTTCCATTAATTTTAAGAACCACAGAAGCAGTGGCACTTGTTTAAATACTCTTTTTAATACCGCTAGTGTACATTAATCACACACCGCAAACGACTGTATTAAATGTCTTAAGATATTTCAAAAGCGTATATAGATACATACTTTATTCTGTTTTACTTTTTTGTCCACGACAGTTACTACAATTTTTCAACATCATAGTGAGTTGACTTGTAAGTAATGCCGTTAGAGTAAGAATAATTAAATGATTTATACTAATATAATAATTAATCCTTAAATTTGACTGCCTCGTTAATCGATAAGTTGCAAGTGCAACCGCCGATCGGAAGGTAGTGGGCTCAAGTCCCGGGTCGGGTATTATTGTATTTTTATAATTTAGAATTTGGCAATAGGCTCACCACCTTTTCCATGGGACGTAAACGTAACTGGTGAAACGTGGGAGTGTAGTACACCCCTCTGCGTACCCCTTCGGGGATAAAGGCGTGACGTTACGTTTTAGGTTAGAATAATTAAATACATACTTAAAATATCGTATATTTTCTTACAAGTAAGTGTACATGTAGGTTGGATATTTCACACGCTGATATATGTATTTCTACAATTCGTGACTCAAGTCGCGGCAGAAACCTTGGGAATTAAGAAAAAACATGCCGAACGATTACAGTAATTTTCCATTCACATCAAATATTTCCAACGCGCGTTCATTCATCGTGATAATTACCGACAAATAGTTTGTTACTCATTGATACCGGAACAACACGAATGTGGAGCTCTTCGGCGGAGATAGAGCACGGAGGAATGCACGTCAGCATATTCATGAACGTCAAAGGCTATTATCGTCATGCTCTCGTATGTATGCACCCGCTCTATTGTTTTCGTTTAATGATGATATATGTATGTAAATAATCAGATATTTGTTTGGAGACAAAAAATAAAATATATGGAAAACGAAATTCTCTTTTATCATCACGCTTGAATTCCTCGACGGGGTAGGCAGAGGCATATAGTAAGCACCATGATTCATTAGAACACATGAACTTTAGACACCGAGCTACTACTAGAACTTCTAAGTTAGAAAATCTAATAGTATCTGACCCGGGATTTAAGTCCAGGACCTCTCGATCAGTAGGCGCGCTTGGAACCATTTGACCAACGGGGGAGTCGAAAGTAAGAATTATATTACTGATAAGTTCGATCTTGTACTTTGATTATTACCTAAATCTTAAAATTCAGTTAAAGAAATTTGATTCAGAGCAGACATGTAAATTCGCATAGTTGGCACGTCGAACCGCACCACTTTTTACACACGAAACGCATGCGGACACGGACCGCATACTCAATCATCGGTTCACACGCTCCGTTACTAATTAGGAACGCAAATTATCAATATATTACGTTCCACCCAATAGACATTACCGCCGATGCGTGACCCGGGAACGATTAGCTCTACATTCATAACAACAGGGATGAGAGTAATGTAGATAGAGCACGTACGTATTAGTAGCTAATGGGACTCACATCGCGCCGGGAGACGAGTGGGCGCGCACAGATTGTGTGAAAATGACACGTGCTCGGGTGCAGCATTATGCGCCGTGGCGTCGTCATTGTTCTGATGATTCATGGCCTGTGAGAAGTACGCGATTGCCACTTACGGCTATGACCCTTATGATTATTTAAGGGATGAAAACAGGACTGGGAACAAATCAGATGTTCACAATTAATATAAATTGTGGTCTGTTTAGATAAATATACTGTTAGATTTATAGATCCAGATAGATTCAAGCAGTGGAAGTCTCTTTTCGCATATCTGACCCATCAACGCAGAGCCGTTGCTGGAACTAATGCTACCGGCATTAGAAGAGAAGATTTCTTTTGCGACTTAAGAGACAACAAGAACATAAAACATATCATTACGCTTGCATGTCTCTTAAGGAGCAGACACGTACATAGAAAGGATTTTTGGGAAATTCCACCGCTAAGGATATAGAATCGGGGTTGAAATCTTGTACAATGTCCACAGATTTTAATACAACTTATCTTTGGTAGCAAATTTTTGTAATGTTTTTAATCAATTTAGGAAATTACTTACGCTTGATACAAGTAAGTGCGTTTGCAAAAGACGTACCCAACTTTTTGCACAGATCAAAACCTGGTTGTCATGGGTCGTTAAGTTCAAAACTGAACAACTACCTAAACATATAGAGGTACCTACGAGTCGTGTATACATCATAATTAAACTCATTTATGTAAATAAAACACCATTTTAATTTTGCTGGATGTGGAAGAGGCACGGCAGGTCTGTAGAGAAATATCTGACATTCGGTGTTTACTTTCAACCTCGAAAGACCATCGGCGAGATGATAGAACAACAATTATAATTTTATTGTAAGTATATAATAGGAATTATAGCATGAGAGCATACATATAGTGAAGTGTGTATTTTGTACATGTAATGATAATAATATGTAGCAACGACTGGCAGATGTCATTTGATCTACGAGTACTTAAGGAAGGGACAAATTTCATACAGTCATCTGCTAAGAAGAACCTGTGCTATGGTGAATCGTGAAATACATGGTTGTGATGTATTTTATAATGTATGTATGGTTATCAGTCTGGTTTATATATTATAACATAGTAACAAGTAACATAACTTGGCTTTCGTTCACAAGCAAATCGAAATATTATGTCTTACAATTATTTCTTAGCAAGTCTACAAACCAATTGAAATGTTAATTGTAGAAAATTGTAATACCTCTGTCTATCTTGTAAGAATCCATGCATGACGATATAACAATAATATTGGCATAGTATTGACCAAATAAGCGGAGACATTTGGAAGTTGCCGCACGAACTCCTCAACACGTTTTCTTGTGTGTGTATGTTTTTTGCACAGATCAACACCTGATTAGCGTTTCCCGCTGGCTGCGGAGGAGCAGGAGGGGTGCACGGGGGTGCGGGGCGGCGGGGGCGCGATGGCTATCTCGCTCGTAAATAAGGAGGCGCGGTGACAAGTGCGCCCATTAGGGACCGACCGGCGAAAAAAGGACATGCGACCTCATGTGTGTACAGTGTGCATGTAAAACGATATTCGAATTTCTTTTCAAATTTTTCTAAGCTCCTTGTTTACAAGTAATGTCACGAATGTAACACTTACTATAATTTATTTGAAGATTTATACTATCTGGACTAACTGAAGCCAATTCGTCCAATTCGTAAAGTTCTGTTTAAAATTATCTGTAGATGTCTATGACCGTAAGCGATTCTTTGTATGTGATCATACTTATATAAGAAAACAAGTTATTTCACTTCTCAATCTGAAATTATTTCTGATTATCATAGAGAAATCATTTTACGCTTGGGAAATTGTGGCGTGTCATATTCACTTATAAAATTAATTATGTTTTATCTCGAGCCGCTTTGAGTTGGTGATGATGATGACGGTGATGGCGAGAAGGTGGTTTTCTCTCTGCAGCAGCTGAACTTAATATAAAATACCATTACACAATAATACAAAGTAGATAATACTGGTAAAACGTAAAAGTGTACTATAGTCTTCTGCCGATCTCTTTCGGGATTACAGGCGTGATGTTGCAATAATACTGTTAAAATCCACATGTTGCACAGTACAATAACATTTTCGGAAACACACGTTTTTTTGTTGATTGCTTTTTCTGCCGACTGTACACACGTACCCATAAAACGAACTTATAGGAAATGTAAATTAAGTTGAAATTGCCATCGAGTACGGTGTGCGGTGTTTGTGAACTTGTACTACTGACTGTTATTGATTAGGACAGAGCGCGAGGGCCACAGTGCGAAGACCAACTCATCCGTAGAAGGCAGGATGCAATCTCATTCAAAGGCAACTTACGAGTTCTCTTTCAAATTGCATCCTGATTTGAACCCAGTATAAATCAATGAAGAGCCCTCGCCATATTTGTCGAACGATGACTGATGTGACTGAGGCAGGTATATATACAGATATCAACGATTTAGTCAAAAGAAAAAATATTGTCTCAAAATAATTTTAAAACCTTTAGTTGTTACTTGCTGGGAAATTATGTCTCAAGGAGTTTTTATACCGGAAGGTCCAGTTTAGGTCGAAATCTCTCATGGTCACCCTAGAAAAGGTGTCCCAAAAGCCCTTAATTACATCTGTCCACTTATGGGTTTACGATAATGGGGCGTTTGATGGTTTTTCAGAAACAACACGAACTAAATGTTTATTCAATTAGATAGATAAACTTCTAACATTTTGGGATGTTTTTATTGCTTTTCAAGGTAGGCATCATACGGCTGATACAATATCTAGTCCTGGTCGCGCAGGTGTGCGAGCTGCACTGTTGTGGGCTGAAGGCATGTAATATAACTTGATAATCTTAGCAAAGATTCAGTCATTGTTGTTGCTTAGAATGAGCCTGTTCGGTGCTGCTAGCTTGTCTTGACTAGCGGGACTTCAGTCCTAATCAAATTCTGACTAGAAAATCTGTCAGCTATGGCAAGGTCATTTGTCACTTCTGTTTAATAAAACTGAGTATCTATAGGCACTCATCAAATGTGTACCTACCTACATTAGAGCGATACAGCCTGCGAGCGAGCGTTGTGATGTTAATATGGCAGTTACGTTAGAGTATTTGTGTTTATGTATAAAATTATGAAATCAGTGGCGTAATTTTAAGGATTCCTTTGAAGTTGAGGAATCTAGAACCCCCTATAACTCAATTTCGATTGCCTATAAATAATAATCTATTTAAAATTTTCAGTAAGAACTGCTTTCCTTTTATAAGAAATACATTTATACGGGTATGTTATATAGCAAGCGTTTAATTTCCTGGACAGAGTCTAGTTTCATTATCCCTGAATGAAAAATTGCGCCCTGATAATCTCTACGTGAGACAATTCTCAGCTAAAATGGAAATGAAGGGTACTAGCTTTGCGTGTTGCTCAAAATATGTTTAATAGCACATTATACTCCTACTTTATTGCATATTTAATATACTGTCAATTCTGGTAACTACTGCTATTGATGATCTCAAACTGGTATGACTATTGTCATATTTTACATTCACGTCTTCCTATCTCCGCTGCGACCTTCCTGTAATCGACAGCACTTGAAGGATGTCGGAGAGGCACGAAACCAGTCGGGCTATCCCAAAACGATATATGTACTTACTTACGTTGAGCCGGTACTTAACTGCATCATGTTTACATGTTTCTTTATATGAAGTGTATTATTCCTATAGTAGTATAAATAAACCTTTAAACTACGACAATTTAAGTGTCTCGTCATAACATATAAGCGGAAGTATTTTTCAAATCATATATAAAATCGGCACAAAGATGAAGATTTCGTCCGTCGAGCGAGTAATTAAATGCAAGCGTTTAGAGCTAATTCCTGTAAACGGAGGCGCGCCGCGATAGCGCCCGTCAAAGGGAAATCCTAATTAAATACTCGTACATCACCGTCGCCCGGATTCGAACCCGCTACCACTATCACCGGAGACGTCAATGATCACTCTCATGTTTCTCACGAATCGAGTTGTTCAGACTTATTATGTAGTAAGTATCATTTTTGTTTGTCTGTTTACAACATTTGACCTATAAACTGTATAATGGTTGGGCAAATTTCGTTAAAATGAATTCTATTGACATGACTATGACGTTCCATTTAAATGATTGACGGTGTATAACCAAGTGCAAATATGCCATTCCCTAATGTATGAACCAATGCAGTGACAAAGACTTAAGTTAATTATTATCAGATAATCTCACCGGCAGCTCGCCCGAGCGCGCGACAGTGTCGACAACTCGCAGTAGCCCGAGCGCGCTCTATTTCGCAGTTTGTCATCCCGAATGCTTAATAAATTCCCTGTCATCGCGCCCCGCTCCCCGCGCCTCCCGCCACTATTCTCGGATCGGAACTTTTTTTTGTCCAGGAGTCGCTCCACTTTATTTTTTTCCATAAAAGTTCCCGAATAAATCTCTGTCTATTGAAACGAATGGCGAAGAAATTGAATAATATATGATTATGGTTATTTTTATGGCGTTATTTTTGTGTCGGTAATGAACATTCGAGTTTAACGTCAGCTGAAAAGGATTTAAACTTGAGTGTGGGTGAGATAACTTTATTAGTAGTAATCGGATTGTTTATAACCGGGCAGGAGTACATATTTAGAAAATTTATGAGATGATTGAGGTTTTAATATAATTTTTACTAGCGGGTACACATAATTATAGGAGTCGACTCGTTGGTCGTGCGGTTGCAAGCGCGACTGCCGATCGGGAGGTCCTGGGTTTAAATCCCGGGTCGAGTGCTATTGAATTTTTAAAATTTAGAATTTCTATTAGCGACTCGGAGTCTGGATATGTGCTCGGTATA
>DWEC01002629.1:0-11469 GCA_018245735.1 Microceris miodesmiata
ACGACGGGGTGAGAGCACCGGGGGGCAGTTGACCCCCTGAGACTGCCCGGGTAATGAGGGAACCCTCGAGGCCCGTATACTCGTAGCCAAGCGGCGACTTCCCGCCGCGGCGTGCGAACGACAGCGTAGTAGTAGTAGTACTGCTGATCTTGGATTGGGGCAAGGACTTGAAGCTGGGGACTTCATATCGGCACACAAAATTTGTCATACTCTTTTGACTCTAATTTCTATCGGACCACTTGAAACTATCCTCGCCCGTTGAACCTGTAATAACTAGAAAGACAATAGCAAGTGACAAAGAAAAAGATGAAATGCATTGGTCAATTATTTTCAAGTCCGAAGCAATGGAATTGTTGACATAACGTCACTCCTCCATTTTCCCAACGAGGTAGTCAGAGAAATTTAATACGCTCTCTATATAATTCAGGTACGTTACACGTGTCACCATGGAATAGAGGATGAGCCTAATGCCATAGATTTAGTCACACTTCGACTACGTTTAGGAATTTCATGTTGCAAAAAGCCAATGATACTCTATCTGATCCGGGGTATCATCTTATCATTAACATTGTGAACCTGAAACCTGAATACAAAATTTGAAAATTCAGTAACCCATATGTTCTAGATTATTATTAGAAACTCTATTTAAGAATATTTTACTGAAAATTTACTAATATAAACCCATTAACATTATGTTGTGTGAATAATCGCATTTTTATTCAATCATTAAACACAGATATTGTCCATAGTCTTTTCAGATTTCAGCTTCCAAACCCGAACATACAACATCTTTTACCAACTTCTCTCATCTCATTTATTAAGAATCAAATTTAAATTACAGAGCACTGATAAATTTACGCAACATCCTATAATAGATACATTATGTAAATGAAACAATGGTTACTTAAGCTGAATTGAACTTGCGACATCGATCGAGCTACCATTAGGCCGCACGCCACCATCGCCGTGCCACTTCCGATGAGGTCAATAAATAACAGTTCATCTAAGTACGTTCTCACGAGAGGTGTCTCCAGCACAGAGTACTGGATACACAGAGGAGCGCCTATAATTTCGGCACTATGTCGTTTGTCAACGATTAATACTGATCAGCGAATATATTTTTATAGCGAAGGCGGTAGAAGAAGTTACGCTCTGCGATTCCCAACAGGCCAACACAGATACGCAATGTGGGCTTAGGACCTAAAACTGATTGTGTAGAGTGAGGCCTATATCTGAAAGTGAATTAAGATAGGCTGATGTTGATGATGTGTTTCTGTAAAGTGTTTCTGTAGTCGTACACTCCGAATAGACTAGCCATGATGTAGGCATGGTCAAGTGGACATTATAAACAAAAGCTCTTGATTTACACGCCATATAACAACATATAATACTTTTGTAATAACTCTACAGTCTCTTCATCGTACCGGTGCTTTTCCTCCTAACTTACCCCGTCTATTTATAAGTACGAATGTAAAAGTACAAATAAAATTCGACAAAATTTATTAGTTATTGCGACATTTATGAGTTACAGTTATATGATGGAAATCATAAGTTTTGTGCGGAAATCGAACCAAAAACTGTCGGATCAGCTGTCACGATCAATTATAACTGGACCTAGAACTCAGTCACTGTAAAAGAGAGTGAACAACGAGTATTGACGATTAGCGCACCCGGAGCCAGAGTATTTTCATAATTCCCAATCGAACTACCTACGGGATTGTACTCTGTGCTCATACGCATGGATTCATTATCGGGTACTCATTAAACGCAATGGATGGTCCGGGTTGCAGCTCGAGTGGAAAATAAATGGATCGTAAATCGGACCAATGGCAAAATGTCAAGTTTCCCCATGAACGATTAGGTAAGGTAATTTTATATCCGATTATTGTTTTCCTTTTATTGTCAGATTTGTTTTCAATTTAAGATTGTTTTTCTGTTTAATCTTGCTGATGATCGGACAAATCAAACATTTTTTTAATTCTATTTCCAATTTTTATATCAGGAAAATGGCACAGGGACACACAGGCGAGTTTGATGAAAGCAAAATCACTAAGTCATTGCTTCTTTCTTTCATTAACAATATTTTTCTTTATTCATTAACTGTTTGCGCGGTAAGTGGTCCTTCGATCCAAGTTTCACTACTTGCACTGCAACACGAAGATAAAATGTGCCGATCTAATCCCATGTAGGTTGCGCCTTGAACTGAATCTCGCGAGAGCGGAGCGGAGGCTGTGAGGTTACTGTGTACGTACTTACAATCTGGTAAAATTTTGTTAAGCCGTCTAAATCAACTTACCTATTAAAAAATATTAGTTTCTTTATCATATACTTTGTTATTGTCAATTGAAATTTTAAATTTATCAAAATTTGTCCTCATATTTCCTTTTCCACCAAATCATATTAATTATCGATCGTCTCAAATTGGGTGTAAAAAATGTGTAGAAGCTCATTGTAAATTGATAGTTCTCCGTAATCGTCCTAGAAAATTACCATAAGTTTTCCCGCTTGCATTTTTCCTTTTTCACTTTAGATCCACCGGTTCTGGGTATCTGTATAATGATCCTTTGCGTCCTTGCGTTTGATTTATCGACATCCGAGACTTGTTCATCTTAATTATGCCTGATTCATCAACCTATCAACCTACCTTTCACATTCTGAGATTCTTGTGATATAATTACGCGATTACAATAATCGCGGAGCTCATAATGCCTCATAATGCTCAGGATGTGCCAATCATGGGGTATTTTTATAGGTTTTTTAATGAGTTTCACGATTACCCCAGGAAAATGTCACAATCGTACTAGACTTCGTGACGGCATTTTATACTACTAAGATAGATGACATTATTTGATCGCCATCGCGCAGTCTTTTTTAATTTTTGGTATGTGATTTTGTTGTCCCCGTCAATCAATGGTCTATGCGTCTATTAAAAAAAATACAAATCATACTATAAATACTATAGAGAGTTCTATTATATTAACTTTTGGTGATCCAACACGAGGCCAGTAACAATGTCTACACGTTGGCTAAATGTGTGTGGCGACGCATGAATTGATCTCATGAGACAACGGTCGAACAACCACGACAGTCGCATCTACTCGTATTGTACTCGTACTGTATATTAGACGTTATAAAAAAATCGGATAAAAACGAAAGGACAATTATACAAAAATATCTTTTGCTTATCATCAACCTCCTTTATATATACGTGAAGAATACAAATTCAAAATTAAATCAAATAAAAAGTTTGAATGTTCAAACCTCAAACACACATAGGAATTGCGAATAAAACCCAACAAAAAGTGCGCGACGCCTCTGATGACTAAAGCCTATCGAGATAAAAACGACCTTATTCACTGTGATGCGCAGTGACCTTAAAACCGCCATATTATGCATACCAATTGCATGTTATATCATCAATTGATCGGTCTATTATCAAAAGGCGTAACGCCCTTCTGGCGAAGAATGCCAAAAATCTTGCCTGGGAACGATCCCGCGACCTCTGCGTGTCAATCAAACATCTATTTAACAGCTAAATAATAATACAGTTTTATAGTTACTTGTTCGGTCATTAGCGAAATAAAGGAATTTATTATGTACGTGTGTGCTCGTTATAAAACTACTGACTAATTTGCGGTTAGAATGCAGCCTTATTAGGCACATAATGCACATCGTTATTATGGCATTATTAAAAGTATATTTGCTTTGCCTTCTGTGCACTACCAATATATTTATTATCTTTTTTGTTCTTTTTTTAAATATTATTAAACATTTACTTGCAGGATAAGGTCATGTTTATCGTACAGCAAATGTGCGGAGTACATAAAAATTATTGGTCCGTTTATCGATACAATTATGCTAGTTTATTTAAGTGAGGTTTAAATCTAATAAATACGAGTATCATTTCAAACAATTGCACTACAAATTATCTGAAGATTCAAGATATAAAAGTTAATAAAATACAAATAAATCTTAGTTATATTTTAGTTACACATCAGTAAGACGAGGTGTATACAAAATTTAAATAATTGCTGATAATAATTAATAATATTTTCTATGACTATACAAAAAAAACTAATGCAGGAAGAAGATAAAATCATCTGCTAGTTGTATTCAAATAATTATATTTAATAAATGCATCATAGTTGCTTATGATTTATTGTCCCAAGTATTTATAAGAGAACTGCTTAGCAACAAAACTATGTAGTTATAAGTTTAAGACGACTACAGTCGATGACTTCACAAAGGACTTCAAGGCAACTCCGCCGAATAAAAGGATTATATGTACCTAAAGACACGTGAAAATCTTGCTTTGTTGCAATAGTTCTTGAACTAGCTATATGCTGACGTTTGACTATAATCAAACCGGTTAGTGAGCGAAATGTAGCCAGGATGTAGCCACTTGCCTAAACAATGCCTGTTAAATTTTGCCTGGAATAATTAACACTGAGCACATTTTATAGTTATCATTATAGTTAGTCGTAATTTCTTCAAGAATTTTCGACCTTTGAAGGACATTAGAACGGCTTCAATGCAAACCATGAATTACGTACTCACTCGTATCTTTTCTCCCACACTACATCGGTATAATAGCAACATGCTCAAAAAATTACTTTAATTATTTGTAAAAGATTATTACGCCAGGTTTCCTTACGTGGGCTGGTAGAGAGCACCGAGTGCTAAATATCTGTATTCTTATAGAGTTAACACAATATTGCTATTATATTCATCACTCTCTTCTTACCTGCCTTCTCCATACTCATGTTCTAACTCCTCTATCAGCCAGTATCTGGTCTATCAATCTAGACATCTGCACCCATCTCCACTGGCATTGTATTCTATACAATACTACTAAAAATTGTACGAACAACCAAACCAAATAAAGATCTCAGTTTTGAGTAGTACTCGCTAAAGTTATGTCACCTTCAGTCTAAGGTCTGACGCCGACCTGTGACATAACGTGACAAATTGTTATTTAATTTAATATTATCTAACTGCGAGCTTTGCCCATTACCAGGACGGTGTTATGCAAAGAACAATGAACAATTTGAGACAAACAATTAAAACCGTAAATTTTATACGATTTCGTAGAGGTGTACCAATTTATTAAAAACATAAAAATAATGACTAAAATCTTCATGTCTGAACATAGTCAACACGTACTTATTTATATCAGTAGAAGGTAAAACTATACGATCTTAAATCACTTATTCATCCCGAAAATATTATTTTCATTTTTCCCTTTTTAAAGTCAGTAACTTTAGTCTCTTTCAAATTTAGTCCCATGTCAAATTACATTTTGAATATTTTCTATCAATAACCAGCTGCGTGCCCGCGGCTTCGCTCACTTATGACGATTACATCGTAACTTGACTAACGTTATAAGCAGTTACAAGACGCCAGGGGTGATTAAGTTTGTGCTTGATTGACTTCAGTTGGATGTTAGTAGTAAATTTTCGAAATGTTAGCATTCAGCTTTGAATAGTAATGCCGGAAACGATAGACTAATCCTTGTTAAAGTATGCGAAAATGCTTGGGGCAGCGTGGTAAAGTAAACTTCAACTCTATGTAGCATTTGAAAATTAACAAAGTTTTAGACACAAGTCAAAAGCTTTGATATTTTTGGAATATTGCCTCTAGTTTTAAAAACTTTATCACTTAAATAATTTGTTGAATGCTAGCATAATCGTTCATAATATTTAAGTCAGCTCGATCAGGACTTTTATTCTGTTATTTACCCTGATATAACTTTCTACTCCCTTTCTTTACAAAAATTTACCAGAAACACATACAACTTATTGATTAAACTTACTAAAAGTTGACATTCAAATATGTATGTACTTTAACATAAAAACAACGTCGCACATATACCTCTCCCTCTCGCCTTTAATCTGAAATTGTTTGGATTCCAAAAATAGAAACACGTAAATTTCGGAATTAAATTATTTGGAAAGTGGCATTCTTAACTTCGCCGTTATGTTTTTTACCACCCGTGGACTCGCCTGCGCTTACATGTGTGCAAAACATCTGTACATATATTTTACCTTTCCACTTTAAGTATTTACTTGACATTTATTGATATTGTTTAAAAAAATTATTTCCAACCTTCCAAGATGGCTGTTTCTGGGGAGACAACATAGATTAACATATTTTTCAAGGCGTTGCTTCCTACGGTATGTATTAGTTAAGACTAAAATGACCTACATATATAAGTCCTAGCGAGTGCCTGTTCTGCCGTAGTTGCTGTCAGGCGTTGATTAAGTCTTAGCTGAAATTGGTTCCTAATAGTTATTGCTACATTCACCACGTAATATCGGGTGACTTGTATACCGATTTGCTTCACGACTTATTCATACTATAAAATCAGCGTTGTCCACTTAGGCATCTTGACTAATGAGGTAGGCTGTAAACTGAACTGTTTTAATTCTGAGAGGAAATTCGCTCGTAACAGTGAAATGATAAAAGTAATGATTCATCGTATATGATTCATCGTTCAAGAAATGCATACATGTTGTTTTACTATCAGAAACCTGGATAAGGACAGAACAACAAGCTCAACAACTTCAATTGCGAAATTATACGCACTACTATAATATCAGGCCCGAAATTATCGGTGGCGGTGTATCTATCTTCGTTCGAAATAATTTAAAGCACGAGCTTATATCGTCATCCTTTATCAGCGGAACTAACTACTTATGGATACATCTTCAGAAATATTCACTCGATATCGGAGTTGTATACAGGCCTGGACATTCGAACTTCAATGATTTTCTTACCAGTTATGAGACACAAATAAATAATAAAAAGAGAGCAATCGTTTTCGGTGACATGAACATAGATCTATTAACGACAGATATTAAAACAAAGAGATATAATGCTATGCTACTGGAATCTAGCCATAAATTGATTAACAAAAAAAATCCAATGCACTGTACACAAGAAACTTCAACTACCAAAACAATTATCGATCACATTTCAACGAACCTTAACGAAAACAACTTTCACTTAGCATTAATAGAATCATCGTTATCAGACCACAAAAACATATACCTTGAGTTAAAACGTGTACCACCACCACCACAGAAAGAAAAAATACAGTATGAAGCGATTAATTTCCAGAAACTGTACAATATGACTAAAACTACTGTATTTAAAAATGAAGACCGCAACTTCAGCACCTTAGATGAATTTATAAAGGAAATGATAACTCAAAACAAAGTTATGAAAACAAAAGTAATTAATCAACCTCAAAAGGAGTGGATAAATAGACAAATAATAACAGATATCAATGAAAGAAATCAACTATGGAGCAAACTAAAAAATAACCACGGAGATCGAGAACTAGAAGAAAACTTTAAAGCTAAAAGAGAGAAGACAAAAAATACGATAAGAAATACAAAAGCTAAATATTTTCACGGAGAGTTTTTGAAATGTAGCAGTAAACCTAAGAAAATGTGGAACCTAATTAACACACTGGCAAAAAATAAGACTGTAAATAGCTGTGGTCCTTCAAACCTAAAAACCGAAAACGGACAAGTGGTTACAAATCCCTCGCATATATGCGAAACTTTTAATGATTTCTTTTCAAACATAGGAACAGAATTAGCTAATAAGATTCCATCTAAATTTTATAACAACGACACCTACACGATGCCATATCCCAGTCCGAACACTGTACCGCACGAACTTTCCGAATTTTCACCATGTAGTATCAGTGAGGTCTCTAAAATTATAGATAGTTTACACGTAAATACGAGTTCCGGAATTGATGGCATAAGCACCAAAGCTCTAAAATGTATCAAAAACTTAATCGTTAAAAATATGACTGAATGCTTAAATAAACTTTTGACCGAAGGCTCTTTTCCGGACAGTCAAAAAATAGCTAGAGTTACTCCAATATATAAAAGTGGATCAAAATCTGATCCAGGGAACTATCGCCCCGTCTCAGTGTTGCCAGTACTGTCCAAGATATTGGAAAAAATTATATACACAAGGTTAGATCAATACCTTAAAGTAATTAATTTCATATACGAAAAACAATACGGCTTTCGTCCGAAATCAAATACCCTGAGCGCAGCCCTAGATTTGGTGACAACAATAAAAACAAAAATTGATCAAAAACATGTCATGTTAGGGCTATTCATAGACCTAAAAAAGCCTTTGACACAGTTTGCCATAATTTACTGTTAAGGAAATTGGGTAGTATTGGAATCACTGGTGCAGCTTATAAAATGATGGAGTCATACCTAAGTAACAGGTATCAGGTTGTTAAACTCGGAAATCATCAAAGTTCCCTAAAACCTCTGAAAGACGGTGTACCACAAGGCTCAATTCTCGGGCCCTTATTATTCTTAATTTATGTCAACAATATTTCCCAATTACAATTGCACGGTCAACTCAGCCTATATGCAGACGATACCTGCATCTTCTATTATGACCACAATATCAAGGAAATCATTCAACAAGCCCAGGATGATCTTAATGTTTTGCACAGATGGTTCCAGTATAATCTCCTCACAATAAATGCTTCAAAAACTTCTTACATTGTTTTTTGCGCAAAAAATAAAAAACTTCCTAATCATGATGATCTGAAAATAAATGGACAAATACTAAACAAAACTAATCAAAATAAATACCTTGGACTGACACTGGATAAAAATTTAACTTGGAAGGCACATATTCAACAAATACAAAATAAACTATCGTCACTAGTAGGACTACTACATAATATTTCTACATGCATTCCGAAAAATACACGGGCTCTAATTTATAACACACTAGTGAAACCTCATCTTCTATACCTCATTGAAATATGGGGCAGCGCGGCTAAAAGTAATGTTAAACCCATACAAATGCTCCAAAATAAAATAATAAAAGTGTTACACCACTACGACTACATGACACCAACCAAAACTATATACAATCAAACAAAAATTATGAATATTCAACAACTTTACACATATAACACATGCATACTAGTATATAAAATCATCCACAAACTTATTCATACTAATATTACATTCACGACTAAAGGCAACACGCAGAAATATTCTTCCCGCCGCGCCAACCACCTTGTAACATCAAAAGTAAGAACAAATTACGGCAAAAATACCATAACTTTTGGCCCCCCAAAAGTTGTATAAGATCTTTAGTAGTAAAGTTTAGTAGTAAAGATCTTTAAACCGAATGATGATGATAATGATAATAAAACATCATTACAAAATTATCCTACGCTACGTTACGCCCTCTAGCTAGGTGAAGTGACGATCTACGCAAAGTGGCTGCCAGTGGTGAGATCTATGTCCAGCAGTGGACGGGAGTAAGCTGATGATGATGATGATGAAAATTATCAGTTGAATGTATAGGTACTTCCTAACATTCTTACAATACTTACAATTCAATACTTACAATGACAAAACAAAACACACAATCATAGAATCGGTCTAGACACTAAAAATTGGGATAGAATATCCCAAAAAGCTGTTTTTCGAAATAGATGTAATCCATAAACATGTTTGAATAAGTCTGTAATATAAGATAATATGTACTATAATGATCTATTTGTATTCGCCGTTCGGACTAATTCAAGTTCTCTTAATATACGAGATTTGTACTGCAGATAAAATTTAATCAAGTCCTATTACCCAGAACGGCTCGCGAACGACCTTAGTCGTTACATTTTTGGATTTATTATCTGATGCGAAAGTTAAAACATTGAAATCCCTTTTATTGCAGATCTTGATTAACATACGTTGATGTTTTGGTGTTGCTTAATGGGCATTGTGTCAGAGTAGCGCAAGACTTCATGAAATCTAAAGATTATGGAGTTAATTGCAAACAATGCAGTTATTTTGAAAGAATTTATCTTGAAGTTATCATTATCTACACTTTTTATCGTCCCATAATGGCCTCGGTTTTCTTGTTTTTTTGATCTCGAATAAATAAGTGTTAATCAGAAAATTATTAAGTTTAAAGGAAATTAAGAAAAGTTGGGCTCGTTACAAGAGCGACTGCCGATCAGGAGGTCCTGAGTTACCCGGGTCGGGGACTACTGGATTTTTCTAATTTAGAATTTCTAGTAGCGACTCGACGTCTGAATCTGTGCCCGATGTATTGATGTGTATTATTATAGTAGTGTATTATGTATTGTATTATTATAGTATATTGTAGTGTTATTGATTGTAGTGATGTTGCGTTTTGTTAGGATACAAAGGAATCTAAAATATTTCATAATTATCCCACAACGCTTGGATATTTTATGATGATCTTCTATGTTCTAATCTACCCTTAAACTAAACATAATATAAACAAGCCAATAATCTAATCAAACCAACCAATTAATAAAAGTATTTGAAATCATGTAATGTACGGAGTACGAGTATATAATTTAACAGACAAAAGTACCTACCGAAGAAATGTTATACAATGATGTTGCTCATCCTTTAAAAAGATGTCTCCCAGCAGCGCCAAGAATAAAAAATTAATATTGTATAGGTATGTGGAGAGAAATATGCCGTAATTAATGTACAAAGTATTGAGTGGCTATTGAATAAAACCATCCATCAACACTCGCCCAGCGGCCGCGTCCTTAACCTCAACGCTGGGCAAAAACGAAAATCTAAACCTATAATTTTCTTACACCCACGCCAAAGTTTTACGGTGTCAAGGTCGGGTCAACCTTTATGGAATCGTTCGCTGGACCAAGGTAATTGGAACAATTTGCACTGCTGAAGAATATAAGAACTAGCGGGACCAAACCCAAAGAATATCAAATCGAATCAAGCCACATCATTATCAAACCTTTATCATTCCGCTCTCGGACACGAGTCTCCTCTCAGAATGAAAGAGGTTAAGGCCATAGCCTGCCACCCTGATCAAAGATAGGTTGATAGTCTGTACATAATCTCGTATTTCTCGTAAATGTAATAAGAAAATTGTTTAAGATACATCTTAGCTAACAGTGTGTGATCTTTTTATTAACGAAACCTGAAATCTCCAAAGACAGTCGTCTCAAACGAGCCGCCGGCGGCTGTTACAAGTGTGCTCTAAACGTTTGGGAATATTTCCTGTGTGAATGTACCGCGGTCCCGGTTGCGCAGTCCGCTGTTTCGACAATTGTAAAGAAATATTGTCTTCGTTCGCATGAATGCATTGTTCCGCAGATGTAACTGTGTACATGTTGAACTTAGGAACTTTTACGGTAAATATATTTTATAAACATCTGTATCCGTATGTTGATGGTTTCGGGGGCTGATTGTGATCGAAATTTGCATTACTTGGCCAAATGGGTCAGCGCGTCCGAAACCTACATGCTTCGATGAACGAAATGCTGAATATGGAATAGGCACTTCAGTGCTTTAAAAATACGGATATTTGGCACTCGATGCCCCTCATAAAATTCAAATTCAAATTCAAATTCAAATTATTTTATTCATTATAAGGTATATACATACACTCAATGAAGGTCAT
>DWEC01002630.1:0-11469 GCA_018245735.1 Microceris miodesmiata
AGGAGACCCATATTCCAACAGTGGAATTATAATGGGTCGATTATTATTTATTATTTTAAAAGTAATTAACATTTACACGTACGTACATGAATTGTAGCTAGAATAATAATCTTATTATGACACCATCATGCCGGATACCTTATGTGGCGGGCAGAGAGCACCCAGTACTAAACATTTTTCTCGTTAAATATGGCGTGAACTTCATCACTTTTATCACTTCGACACATAAACGTGCACATTCCTTTCGTAATAATCATTATTTGGGACAATTCATACACGGCCATCTGCCAACTCGGCCGAGATACATTATCAATTTCTAAATACCTACATATTTTTACACTCCAGACATAATAATATACATTGGTGATCGTGGCGCAAATATTTGTCCACCAACATGCCAGTCGATAAAACATATCGACCTCAACTGTCCCCTGTTAGCGTCCCAAGCTTACGTAATATTGGCACATAGATAAGATTGGGTTTAAGGTTATTACAGACGGAGCTTTAATATATATTATAGCGAGCTATATTACGATATATTACAATATATTTTCTATAGTAGCGATTGAGCGACTGCACACGTAGCTATAATATAGATCTCGTCATCAAAATATGTGAACAGATATGCGTCAAAGAATGCGCAAATAATAAGGGCACGCATATGTGTAGTATAGGTACCATCTGTGTTAATTTGCTACAATATAAAATCGCTGCACAGTATATTGATATATATTACAGCTCTGTCTGTGACGACCTTTATTCAGTCAACATAGGTAACGCTTTTGGGTGGAACTTAGGTCCTATTCTGAGTCAATACCCATAACATTTGTTTAACAATATTTGTTATGATCGAACGTTGACGAAATATAATATGGTGAAAGTAGAATATTTTAAAGTGAAGTCTGCTGACAAGAGTGAATAGACACTTTCTAAGCGAGCGTGCTACATCGTAGGCTGCATCTCGCTTTCCATCAGGTGAGATTGCAGTCAAACGCAAGCCTATTTCTACATATAATTATGAATGTACCAGCTTAAATCATGTATATTTTTCCGGATGGACCGACTAGTTTGGGATCTATACGAGTTCCTTCAACATGAGCTTCTGTCGTTTACAGTGAGGTCCCGGCATTTAATAGTAAAAACATTTAAATTAAAAAAAAATTGGCTAGCGTGGCAGAGTATAGTCTTGATCCTAGTAAAGGCGATCGGTGTTAAAAATGGAAACGATAAAATGCTTGATCATGTGGTTTCTTGTGATTATATAACATAGGGCGCTATCAATGGATGGCTATGATACAGTATTGTTACATTGTTAAAGCTGTATGTATTTGTTCGTCATCGTGTTCGATTCCCCGCGTACTATCATATGCAATTACCATAACAAGTGGACACTAGATTGCCGAAGCCGGCCGCGTGCACATAGCTGGCCAGCAACAATATTTTGTACTTGGAGTCTCTTGCCATCAATAAACAATTACGTTTTCATCTCGAATATTTTACATTTTCAATTACATCATTTCATTACACCAAATTACATTCTCATTTTGAATTCTATTGAAATGTTTCACGTACTTTCGCCGTTAGAAATAATATACGAGTATTTTTGGACAGCTCAATCACGGCCTTCAGATTCTAAATTGGTGGTATGGTAACTAAGCCGTTGATAACGTTTATTTTGAAAACTTCATTTAAAAAAAATAATCCATACACAGAACAAAACACTAGCTTTCAACACGTAAATAATTATTTTGGATGAACTAGAATTAACACACTTCGGCTTAACTCTATGCGTTAGTAGTGGTTAGGTGATCACAGGAGTACATAATGTAAGCCTATAGGTCTTGGCACTCTGAGCTTTGATACGTATCAAAAGGTACACCAATTATATGACATTGTATTGTAAATAGTTTTTGTAATAAATCCACTACATACTATTATGGAACACAATACTGTGTGGTTGATTATGTAGCGCGGACACCTTCTGTACCTATAATGGAAGCTTCTGGAACGATCGCGCAAAGTAGATATAAACAATGTGGTCAGGCTGATGTTTGTGGTCGAGGCGAGGCACGTTACTTCCGGTTTAACACAAGGATTTTTCGAATTTACCATTATTATTATTATTTTTGGGACAATTATTTAACACAGCAACACTGAGGGTTTGCGCAGATAGGAGACCGTCCGTGATGTATTTATGGTCACTTGATTTACATAGCACGTTATGGTCATAAGCTTATCAATATGAGAGAAGATCCAACAATGGAAGTATCCAACAATGGAACTATAAAAGGCATCGACGAAATTTATGAATTTGGCCAGTTGAGCATCGATAATGCGGTAAAAGAATAAATATACTGTCTGTTCTTGGAGTTACAGATATCAAAATATAATTGCTTGGAGTCAGAAGCCTTCCAAACCCATGAACGTCTGACACCAATGTATCTTGCCAGTAAATGAACATGTAGTGATTAATCAGACAGGTTATTATACCATCATGCTAGACAACCTGTAATTGCTTCTTAAGTCTATGCTTCCCCCTAAAAAAACCCGAATAAACCATAGACTAACGAAGCACTAGACCTTACTGATAGTAAAATAGACTCGAAGTTATCCTCTCTATTCAAAACACGTGAAAACAATGGAGCGAAATTAACAGGATACCATCAATTCTGAACTGTTTTATTAGTCGGAGTGAAAACATTAATTGATTCTAATGAGGTCGAAGGGCCGCACGGCGTGGGGACGCAATGTTTTACTTGAGCACACAAACACACTCACGCACACGTACACACACAACAATGACAAGTGTATGAATCACCGTCTTGCAGGAAATTGCATTCTGTTGTTTCGCTTTTTTGTACTGTGGTCATTGTATACATAAGCATTTCGTCTCTCATTCTAATGTGTCTGCAACATTTTAATACTTAATGCTAGATGTTAGAATGAATCAAAGGGGTGATTGGTATTTTTAAGGAATTTGTGTATGTTATGTACATATACAAAACACTTATTTCTCGAAAGGCTAGGCAGAGGTGTACGGTAGATACTTATCAATAATAATTATATAAATAGGCACGGCTAAATGCCCTGGCCAGGCCGAGCAGCAGCGTCGGCGGTGCGAAAAGCTGTGCACTGCGATCTCCAACCCGCATGCCCAGCGTGGAGATTACGGGCATAACCCCCCTTTGGGGGAGGCCTATGTCCAGCAGTGGACTAAGAAAGGCTGATGATGATGAAATAGAAAAATACCATTATAATATGTAGTAGTCTTTTAGTCCCTAGGTTAGTGGACCTGTCTGGTTACAATAGGACCAGAAATAAAGTTCCAAGAGGTACGTATCTCAAAATGTCCAAATACGTATATTATTATTATTACTGTAATTTCCTGTGAATAGAAATAAGCATCCAAATATGAGATTTTAAACAATTGTACAACTAGAAACAGAAAATAGTTCACTAATACAAAACGTTATTCATACATACATTATATTAATTAATAAAGTTTCAAGCGACACTGGACTGGCCCACGCACGTGAGTCAGAACGAACAATGGCCGATGGGTACAAGTCCCCAGGGGCGAGATGCCCGCGCTAAGCTCAGCCGACCGGAGATCGTAATTTAGGTGTAACAAATCGTACGCAGTGCAACTATCAGTTGCAGAGACATTCGATATAGTGTTACACTGTTTATTGGAGTATAACTGGAGTGCAACTTCTGTGTTGAACAGCGTAACCGATCTAGTCAGGAGATAGTACAGTAGTAACCCAGAAATGCATGGGGCTGTTCAGTTTAGAAGTGTGAGAACTTGATGTGTATCACACAGGTCAAGTTCTTCGAACCTTAACTGCAACCATCTTTATGCCTTGGTCACTGGTTCATTTCGCAAGTATGGGTGCTCTGAGGCATACCTATATCGGAACATTCTAAACCAATCACAGACATTAGAACGTTTAGTAGTGTATTCGTTTTTTATCGTATAATTTAAGTAGTCTCTAGCGTCTGAATTGGGACTGACTTCTCAACGTGTCCTCCGATACATGATAATACTCGTATATTTTTTTTACTAGTGGCACATCGTCCCATGTTTTGTTCACTTTCCCTGATCCCATTATGTTGCATAACTATCCAATTCGTTTTCAAATTATTTATTTATTTCTAAGCAAAAGCCGTTTTACAATTTGATATTGTCGTAAACAGTGGCAATAGTATTGTATAAGTAATCGTAAACGAAATTGAAATGTAGAATACACTTTACGGAAAAATGTTAGTTTCATTTTAAATAAAAACAAAATCGACTCTGTTCTCTGAGCCAGGGCTCTAAGTAAACCGTGTTTGCGTGTTTCGTGTGTTCAATAACTTCTTTTTATGAAATGTTTAAGTGGCAATAATTTTTAAAGTTAGTACATTAACTTTAAAAATTATTGCCACTTTGAAAGAACTTTGGACATTCCTAGACACGTATATCCAACAATACTAAATTGCATATTTTCCCGCCACTGAGAAAAATTCAAAATAGCTGCGGTTTCTTTAATAACTTTCTTCAGTTCAATAAAAATCAGTATAAGAGTTAAAAACATTAAAATTCATAATTTTCTCAAAATTTATTTCTGAAAATTAAATAACCATGCTTAAAAGATATTTCTTCCGTCGTTAAATTGCGCGTAATACCTTAAAAAAGTATTTCTGAATGTTTTCTATGACACAAAGTGTAGCGAATTAAAATTGGTTTTAACATAAAAACGAATAGAGAAAAATATAATGCTTCACACAGACGATGAAGTTAATTTAAAATATAGGACACAAATGTAAGTAGAATGGCGGTGTCGCCCACAATCCATTGAGTTTCTTTTTGTGAGTAAATAAGGTCGTTACAATCAATGATGCTTCACTGAAACACAATCCGCCTTTATTCATCCATTGAGGGCTTTGGTGTAGGTAGGTACTCGTGAAAATAAGGAACAAGAGTAAAAATGGCATTCGTACTAGACAAGAAAGCTTAATGATAATAATAATAAAATCAAATAAAGGACTACCATATTGAACATGTTCCAAATCGTTATAAATTACTTGACAGTTGCAACCTCTTATACCCTTGTAATCGCAGAACTAAGTATGAGTTATGAGTTAGTAGTTCAAATCTAAGCGTATGTAAAATAAAAAAACATTGAATTATTACGTCACTATAATATTACGTAATCCATTTCAATCTCGCGTCAGATAAACTCATAAATATAAAAAAAAAAATAAGGATTGTAAAAATTACATGACTTTAAATAGAAAAATCTAAAATGAGTACCGAGATTTCCAAACACGGAATCCATTTCAATATAACGTCAGATAGTCATTGAATTTAAAAAAAAAAACAGAATTATTAAATTAAATGACTTAATATTACGTCATTGTAAAATAGAAAAATCTAGAAGGAATGTCGAGATTTCCAAACACGGAGTCCATTTCGATCTCGCGTCAGATAAGGTCATGGTACCGGGAGGCGATACGATTAATTCGATTGACCTCCGCCTCCGCCACTTCAGGCGTGCAGCGGAGACGGTACTCAAATTTAATGACACCCTATAAATATCTTCAGTTTACACATGATCTTGTGTGATTGTTATTTATTTTTATAGAATCTGCCCATGGACAGACAGTTCTATTGTAAGACCAAAGAAGGTGTAGGCAGAGGAGTGTTACTATTGCAAGACAACATCACGCCTATATTCCCCCATGGGAGTACAGGACCAGTCATGTTAAAAATCAGTTACAGAAATATACATACATTTTTACAGAACAATCCTTTGATATTGAATTTTTTTTAATAACTTAATGTTGAGTGGTAGAAAATGAGCAAAACCTACTGGACTGATTCATAAATGAAGTATTATACAAATAAATATAATTATGAAATACATTTTATAATAAAACAGTGAGGTTTATAAACTATTGTTTGCATATAATTCCTCTGATACTTACCCTTTCTCTCGTATAGAGTGCAGTTGTTTTGGTGATAGAGGATGTGGTTCTATGCCAGCATCCAGCGCTGCTGCATCGAGTTCATCACAAGGTGGTGCAATTATGATGTCTGATGGTCGATTGCCTGGCCCCGTGAAACACGACTGCGGGAGAACTGCAAAAAAAAATTTTGAGATAAAATCAAACTTTCTCTTTCTTTTTTGGCTTTTTCTCCTTTTTTTCTTGCAATTTAAAATATCTCACAAGTAATTATCTCTGAATTATTGTGTATAATGAACAATTTCTTTAACAAACTTGCTTAGACTATATGTTACTTGTTTGAGTATGATTTTAAAGGTTAATCTTTATTAAGATATAAGTAAAAAGTGTAGAATATTAGACAACAGTTAATAATACAGATAATATAAAAAAGTGAATTTTTACAAACATGAAAACAGACAGTTCTAGACATGGTAAAATCCTTTGTCTATGCTTCATATAATTCCTATTAGTATTCATATTAGTACACCCAACAAAAAATCCATTGTTAGATTCTACTTTAAAAATGTAGTAAAGAAGTTGTCATGAATAAAAACTACTAAAAAAACATATCACAACATGAAGCGTTATAGAGAAATCATCTCATTAAATGAAGTTATTCTCATCACCTCTTAATTATGTACTAGTTTCTTCAAAAGTGAAATTGTTCTTAGTTGCATGCTATTTAAGTATACAGTCATGTCTCATTATTGTCCCACTTTTTTTTAACTTGCATGCAATGTGACAAGGCAAAGTGTGGAATGCAGTTTTTGTTTCATTAGACATAGAGCTCCCAGGTATAATGTGTTAGCAAACTGTAATCAAATAGTATAGATAGGTAATGATTTGTAATTAATCTCCTTCACATGAACCATAGACAATTATGTGAGCTAAGAGAAGGATAGCAATGTTGACTAATCTATTTTTTTTATATACAGTGTAAATTTTAAATGTCGAAAAATATTTATGCAACAATTATAAACTGGTTTTATGTTATAAATAGAAACTTTATAACATATTCCATTTTATTACAATTCTATTACTTGAATACTATGGACTGAGTGTTCATTTATTAAATTATGCCCATATATATTAAAATAATTAAGAGATATGAAATGTATAATGATCACATTTTATATTATTAAGTGCTTTATACCATCATTTGATATATAGCATTTTACAACAATGCCAAATCAATAAATAACTGGCACAAAGATTCTTTTACTCTTTTGCATTCATAGCCATTTTTTATTTTTTTGCATTCATAGCTATAGAGCATGAAATGCTTTTAGCTGCTATGGATAATCAACCCTTTGACAATGATAACTAGTCAAAGAGAGTATGTGTCCTTTCATCATTCTGTTGCCTCCCAGCAAGGACTATATATTTTGAAATTTAACAATACAGATAAACAGGCTATACTACATAATTAAAAGCACCACAAAACCCAAACATGAGAGTTTTAGAACCATAGGAAATTCCACAACGGATCATAAAGATTACATAGGTTCTTACCACAGATATGGAAGATGAAGTCTTAATAGCAAAATATCTGATTCATATACCGATTGGGAAAGTTTTCCAGTGATAGAGGAAGTCCTCTGCCACTTGCTTGATGTTGTTGACGAGTTGTTCCACTTCAGGCGGCGCGCCCACCAGCTGCACATCGAAGCGCAGCGGCTCGCGCACCGGGGCCGGCGCTTCAAGCAGCAGCGAGTTCGGCCGCGACGCCCGCTCCTCGGCCATAGCAATCAAGCCACCACCAACCGCATAATCGCATAAATAACTTCACTCCGACCACTTATTGTTTCATTATTCAAACCTTTTCGCTTAAACAATCAAACCCTATACTACCACTTTGACATAATATTTAACATGTGGTACGATAACGAGCTATATTTACACGGCTGGTACCGAAATCTAAAATAGTTTAATAAAAGCAAAAAGACTACAAAGAAAAGCGATACAACGACCGAACTCTTAAAGGACTTGACAAACTGACGTTGACAGTCTTTGTACCGCTTGACAGTTTATTATGTCAAACACTGTGCCGCCATCTTGACCAAATGAAGCAAAGTACAGTTATTAAGATGATAAAATCTATCAAAATATTGTGTACCATAATTAGTGTGTTGCTTATAACTTCTCATTACAAATAAAAAATATAAATCGTTACATATATTGATAATGGATATGTAATATTAATAACTAATAATACCATAAAGAAGAAAAAAAACAATACACTATTTGATTATGTATATCGTATTTTGATCTGTATTTTATGTCTGTCTCTTGTTTCGATGGTCTTGTCAATGTGGTGATTTCTTTATTGTTTATAAAATAGAATTTTTATTTATGAAATGCTATTACAATTGTAGATAGTGTAATACATTCCACCATTTTTATACCCCTAATTGTCTTCACTTATACAATAACTGTTAAAATACATAACATTCGGGATCTTAAAAGGAACTTGAAGGTGATCGGATTAGGTATGTTCTACATTGCCTATCAATTTAGAGTATTATTATCATTTTACGTTAACGTCGGGAGTTTTTTGCGTTTCGGTTGTTATTCACAGGAAACCACGTTATGTAGTTTTGTTTAGCTCGGTAAGTTTTTGGTTTCATCGTTATATTTATATGGTTTCTTTTGTTATCGTATCATCTTCATTTTTAGAACGATGGAAGCGATGGATATTCAAGCTGTGGAGTCGAAGCTGAGCGATGTTACCGTGACAGCGATTCCAATGAGCGGGAAAGCTATTCACAAAGAATTGGGGCATACGGGTAGCAGTCACGCCACGATATCAACAGTTCCCGCATCGTCGCCGTCCTCCAAAGATAAGGATAACGGGATGTCTAAATATGCGCAACTGCTAGCCGTGATCGAGGAGATGGGTAAGGAAGTGAGACCAAGCTATTCTGGTAGTCGCAGCTCCGCTGAGCGACTCAAACGCGGTATAGTGCACGCTCGTATACTCGTGAGGGAGTGCCTGCTAGAGACCGAGAGGTCAGCCCGCCAGTAACTCCATGTGATAAAGTGTCTCAGTCAATTTCTAGTGTACCTCAATCTATGGCACTTTAAAATGGAGTTTTTAACAGTTTATGATCATAGTGTTTTTTCAAGAGACATGTTGTACAAATTATGAAGCCAGCCATCATACTTTGCAATTAAGCATAATATGAAACATTTGCCTCAATGAGAATTTAATGCCCTCAGAAAGTCAGATTAACAAACTTTTAGACTATAGATGTTAACATATTTTTTGTAACAGAAAACAAGAGAACTGCATAAACAATTGTTAGACAAAATCATAATAGTGTATCTGAATTATTAAAATCTGTATTTATAGCAATATTTATACACCAAAAATATTGAGTATAACAAAATGTAACCAGAATTTTGAAACTGTTTAGGCTTTCCTAAAACAAGCTTATGTCCAATAAATAATTTAATCCTGTAAATAGATTGAATGTTTAACAGTCAAACCTCATTTTAATATGAGTTTTGTTGGTAAATATCAATGATTCTTATGTCTTGTATATGTGTGCACACATCCAGGCTGATCAGTCAAGAGTATTGCATATGAGCTTGGAAGCATGGGTATTGTGTACATCTATCTGTTGGGGGTTTTTACAATTGGTAGGAGCATAATGAACCTTACATATGGTAAGGACAGGATAGTGGAATCAACTATGAGATTGAAAATGGCTTATACGTCTGAATAAATTATGTACAAGGATATAGACAAGTTTTTGTGTCATATTGCATACTATTGTGCTGACTGTAGTATCATACTATGAATATAGTTTATCGTTAACAATATCCAGATTATCAAATCCCAGATTATATGACTTTTTTATATAATTTCATTATATGTACTACAATCTTGGAAATTGCTCATGAACGATATTTGCAATGCTACATTTTGTATGTTTAATCTTGTTATTGAAAAAAAAAAATTAATTGACATTATTTAACAAGAGTTGATATTATTAGATTTAAAACGAAATATATAATTCAGGGTACTTAGACATTAAATTTAAGATGTCAAAATTGATAAATTGAAACACATTTATTGTTTTATTGCATTGGAAAAGGCATAGGTTACATATTTTGGAACAAATTTTTTGAAACATTATATCTATAATGAATTTCCCAAAGAACATTCTCTGCTTTAAAATGTATACTGTTTCTCTTAATATAATATTATATAGATAATTTATAAATTTATCATTAGGTAATTGGCAGTTGTGTATCATGTAAATTCTTATTCATAAACACACTCTTTCTGTTGAATGTTATGTTCCTTTCTCTCATATTGCAAATGTGTTAAGAAAGAGTGAGATGGTACAGACAACAGTGAAGAACTGTTTATGAATATGGATGATAGTTGTTACCTCTATATCAACTTACAATTATCGAAGTTAGGTTTATAATTGTTGGATTTACACAGAAAATTGTGTTGGTAACTAATTTAAAAGGTTACCATGCCATACATTTTTATTTTTCACATCTAAATGTGTCATAGTGAGGCTGGTGTCATATTCAACTGATAGGTACAGGTCTTGTTCTAGAGATAGTTCAGAGTATATTCCACTACTCTCAATGTAAGCAACAATATGTCTTCTTGTAATGATGAAATAGAGTAAACTCTTCGGCCTTTGAAGTCTTGCAGCGATGTTGATTCTTGAGTGATGCAGTCTTGCTTGGAAAACTACATGATTACAATACCATAGGTGATTCTAAAATAAGCCTGATTTTATAAGTTCTTGTTAGAATAACACAGAAACTAAATTACATTGCTATTTTAAACATTACAATATTCCATAGAATTTTGCGCAATACTTTGCATTAATAATATTGTTCAAAATGCAATTATGTTGTCATTGATATTACGTGCCAGTCTAATTCTAAAAAACACTTCTTAATTTTTTTAACTGAATGCGGGTAGGTCACAAGCTCTTAAGCCTAAAAGATTTAGATTATAAATTTTATATTAACCAACTTTTACTTTACACTCATTTTTATATATCAACATGAACACCCATTTTTGATAGTGCTATAGGTGTTGCCAAGGTGGTTACTGATGAGGAAAGTAGGGGGTTTAAGTTTTTTTTAGGTCCAATAGATGTATATTAGTTAGATCTCGTTTTAGTGCTCAATTGGACTGTGAGAAATTGTCAATAATTAGATGTTGTGTAAGCTTATTTATTTCATATATTGTTCACCTTTGGGCCTGTTGCATCATTCACATTTCAATTTTTAGTAATCTCTTCCTAATGCATATCTTCTGTTTGTGTTCATTTGATGATAAAATAAGAATCTTATGAAATGTTTTATCTACAACACAACCAGGCTTATAGTGATTGTGTAAAGAAGAACAGGCAAATAAGTATTTAGTTATACATATATACAAAGATCTTGTAAAGTTTAAGATACAGCATTGAAGTTACATTGAAATACCCCATTATATCA
>DWEC01002631.1:0-11467 GCA_018245735.1 Microceris miodesmiata
CCGGCTTCATCATGTATTTGTGTCTCTTACCTGTCCTGTATCCGTTGCATCCGGTTTGACATTACAACGATTCTAAAGAAGTTTCACTTCAAAAAACTTACCTGCTATGTCTTTTCCTTGGTACTTTTTAAACTCGTCCTGACAAACAATTCGTTTCTTGACTTCGGACTGCCTAACTGCCTTAGTCTAAGTTACACAATGCATAAATGTACCTCTGTTAGTTCTGCCTGTGCACATTTATAAACATGAAAATCATTGTTTTTTGGTTGTTCTAATTAGTAATCAGTAATTATAATATTACCAACAGTTTATAAACACCAACAGTTATAAATTAAGTTATTTGAATTATTGTATATGTGAAGTTATCCAGTTTCTTAATATCCATGTTTTCGGTCCGATCGCTTCAAATATTGATGGATTTTATCGTAAGCAAAACGGTCATTTGTATTCCATTAGCTCGCTTCCCTTCCTTTGTTTCAGCTTTGCATGCTCCTCACACCGCTTATTAGTTAGACCGGTGGCAATGCTTGCATAATTTCTAAAGTATATAAACAGTTCCTTCCGATTATGAAATTTACCACATTCTTCTTTGTTACTACATAGGAAACGTTATGATTATCGCGTAGCTTGCCTTGTATATACATAAGTATATATTTAAAATAACTATTTTTATTATTTGTCTTGTATAGTTTTTGTTTTGGTACAGCCCTGCCCGTATCCGATTTCCACTATGGACTCCTTCCTACCCAAAGGTTGTCTGGTGGAGATCGCATGTTAGCAATAGGACCGCCTTTTGCGTACGTTCGAGAATTTGTACTGTCTCTGTTGTATTATCTTGGGGTACAATAAAGAATATTTGTATTGTATTGTATTAAATCGTGGCGTTTCTGGCCGACATCTCACTTCCATAACTATAACCTAAACAGTTGTGTGATTGCGACGTGGCAATATCAGAATGATAGTAAAGCCGTAAATCAAGGCTTTCTCTTCATGCACACTTATTTCGGTTTCAGCTTAAGCACGATTTAATAAATACGCGTAAACGCAATTATCATCGTCATCATCAGCCTATCTCAGTCCACTGCCGGACATAGGTCTCCTCCAATGAGCGCCATCGGAATTATGTCATCGTTGAAATTTAAACAGAAGTTTACGATACCGAACGGAATATCTGCTTACTAACAAGGGGGAATCTTGATGCTCATTCATACGTATGTATGCATGTCAGTTCTCGATGTTTCAATAGGTGTTGGACGATAGATACAGGAGCTCTTTGTCTATACTGAACATTAGGGAAGTACGACCGTATTATATACCATAGCTTATCTCTAGTTCCAGAGACCAGATTCGACATGATCCAAGACAGACTGCAGGACGGATATCTAAACATCATATGTTCACTGGAAGGCGTGTTCCCGAAACCAGATCTAGTCATTTTAGCTGGGAATAGGTAAGATATACCTAATGATGTTTCATTAGATTATTAAAATGTATGTCCGACTAATTTAGACGTATGTACGAGTACGTAAAAATAATATGTCAATATAGTGAATATATAGTTCACAGCCTACATATAAATTCCCAAATTGCAATTTTTGCATTGAACCGCAAGTTTTTTTTTATATTATGTAATACAAACGAGCAAAACAGATACTACCAAAGAGATAACGCGTATACAAAATAAATCCACTGCACCCCATGTGAGAATTCTACCTCCACTAAACTTATCGACGGCGATACCCCGATTATCTTCACGTATTCACATTTTTTTTGTTACTAGTGCAAAAAGGCTATCTTATAATTATAGGAATCTATAGTACAAAGCAAGTACAAAAATTTTGCTATGTGGGTACCAATCCACTTTATTAGGAACTGACAGAACTGACACGACAGACAGACTGCTACTCTAGAACTGACACGCTCTAAGCGCGGCATTCCATCAGTATAGATAACTTTCTGATGTCTGTAGGATACTTTTACTTACTTTCTTACTTTTACTTACTTTCTTACTTTTACTTACTTACTTTTACTTACTTACTTTTACTTACTTTCTGATGTCTGTAGTACTGTGTGGATATTTGTAGATTAAACATTTTTGCTATACGCGCTGTATGGACTACACTCCACTATGCCATCTATTGCATCTTGATACCAAAAATAAGAATAATAATAATAATTTCGGCGTAGTTATAGCTTATTGTCAGTTCCCCAAAATTAAAATACGAAACCCATTTTTAAAAAGCTTTTCGCTTATATATTTTATAATCGATATAATTATTCAATTATTCATTATTATTCAAATTTACAGAATTACAATCTCAAAACAATTATTGAACATTGCAGAGAGATTAGTTTTGATAATTCAGATAAGAATTCGTAAGTTTTTTTGCATGAAACCAAAAGGGATTATTCAGTGATTTCGCTCTAACAAGAGATGTACTTACTTTAATAATATTGAAAAAAAATCCTTATTGATTTACATAATAATGAATCTACATATAAAGTGATAATGAATTCAGTACTCAACCAATTTTCATGCAAACTATTGTATGTATATATATATACTTACTACGTAATGTTATATATTATGTAATAATGCTATGTCACAGACCTAATTCGACACATATTCGTTGTCCTCATATCTCAACCTAAACATTCGCGCTATGTTCGGAAAGCAATGCGAACGCCGTGAGTCCCGAAAATTCCGAATGCGATTGTTATATATACCTGCATGTTCCTCATAAAACCAGATTGTACATAACGTCAATAAACTGGTTGTTGGGGGATACGTGGACATAGAATATAATAAAATAGAAGAGTAATTTAGTAAAGGTTTTCTTTTTTCAAGGTGTACGAAAGTAGACAATTTCAGGAAATAATGAGCGAAGTATACTTACGATGTTCTAGCATCGACATTTAAATCCAGTGTAAAACGAAATTAGGTTATATAATATATTAAATAACTAGAATATAATATATACATATGTTAATTCAATAAAAGTCATAGTTCGAATTTTCTTTAATAATACCTAATTAATTATAACTTTACTTTTTACCAGTCATTGTGGACCATGTACAGTTATTGTTGGTTCTTTTCTAAATAATATCTACAATGCAATTTTAGGAAATATTATCCTGTGGATGCTTTTCGAAGAGGATCTCAAGTTTTTATCAAAGACTTATGATAGCTTACACCCGTACAGCTGCGGGGACTTGGATAGGTACAAATGCTAAGCGTACTCACGAACTTCCAATACTCTAATAACAACAGGCGTAAGAATTATCGGCGTACGAAATAATTAATGGTCATTTTAAAATCTTACGGGTTCAACTATTGTTTTACCAAAATATCTGTATAGTGCGATACGATTCAAACTCTCGTATAACGTTTCTTTATCGTGATGATATGGCACACATTCGTTAAGACATACCTCTAGTGTAGGACGCCCTTCGGCCCGGTGGGATGACGATCTGCGAAAGGCTGTAGACAGATGCTGGATCCGACAAGCCGAGGACAGGGCGCGATGGCCCTCATTGGGGGAAGTCTATATCCAGCAGTGGACTGATGATGATGATGATGATGATGTTGATACCGCTAAATCTTAATTAGAGCCTTTAATGTACGAGGAAAAAGATGCTTCGTTATACATATACCTGCCTAAATATCTTTTTTATCTCGTGCCAAGTGCTTTTACGCATGCAATCAAAATCTCTTTTAAATATAAAATTAACACATTTTAATTACGAACTTCTGTATTTCCTTTAGAAATTGTAGCCATACAAAATTTTATTTGACAAGACATATTGTTAAATGCAACGAGCATTGTTGTACGAGTATGTATTATAGTATCGGCCAATATGTATTAATATTCACGGATTTGATATTTTTTCTTAAAAAGGTAACATCTCGTCAGTAATTTCCAATGAGGTAGTCAAAAACGTGTACCTACATCACTCTCACAATTCACCCGTTACGTTTTACGTCCCACCATGGAATAGGTGGTGATCCTATTTCTATACACCGGACATAAATCTAGACTCCCAGCCACTAAACAGAATTTCAAGTTGGAAAAACTCAATATTACCCGGGGATAGAATCTAGGAACTCTCGATCAGCAGTCACACTCGATCCACTCGACCAACGCGCAACGGTGCAGTTAATAAAGGACATATTTTTACTAGATCATAACAATACAATTTATCGTATACAGAACCATATAATACATCTCAACTGTTTCATGTACCATCACTAGAGTTACTTAAGTTACTTAATAGTTAAAACTTACTTAAATCTAGTGAAATGTAATTTGTGTTACAAAAAACATAATTCTTTTATTTTAGGTAATCATTCATAAAACCTCTCTCGTATATATGTATGTATATAAGATCGTTTTGTTTTTGTTCGACGTCACCACTACTAAGATATATAAAGGAGGGCAAAAAATGATTCTCTAACAATATTAGGTACTTTAGTGGTGTTAATGACTTATTTACTGCCGTGATAATATTTATTAATCTTTTCTTTATTAATTGGTTATATATGATACATTGGAGTCATAATAAATATACTATTTACTGTTAGCTTAGCTTCGTTTTTTAAGTGGATGATTTCTTTGCGATTTATATTGTTTCATCTCCACGTCTCGCTATCATGTAAACCTCACATATATTTCGTAGTTAAGTAATGAATTCATTCATAAAAAAAATAATCTTGTTACTGCGCTACTCGATGATTCGTTTCTAAAAATAAAGTATACATATTTCCGATCATATAATATGATTTAGCACAAATTGCTTAATTTTTATTAAACGGCTTTCACTATTGTAGGCTTCTATAAGTCTTCTGACAATTATGTGGGGATGAGAACGGTCGGGATCTTATTTGATTTTATACTGACATCTTCGGCAAATGTAATAAGCCGAACCAATTCATCTCGAATATTATTAAAATATTGCCTATAATTTTTCTTCTAGGCCCCTGAACGCAAAATCGTCCGTGAAGGTGATTGAAGGACGGTATACGGCATTGACCAGCGCCGTCGTCAAAATCGATTCCTTACCCCCCACAGTCGAGATTCTGTGCGATATGCAAGTCCCGCTCGCCAACTACTTCAGCAGAAAGAGAGATATATTTTACAGGGGTAAGCATATTTATGTGTTCAATGTATGGCGCCAATGACGTTTAATTTCGATCATCTCGAAAATACCGCTATATATTACTACAATATCGATAGAAAGGATCAATATACAAAACATATTGTTAAATAAAATGTTGCAATATCATATAATTTTATAAGAAGACATGGTTTGCCCTAACCACACATCCAAACATAAAATCGCTGAAAAGATGTTTCAAGAAAACTGTAGACAATTCTTCTGTAAACAATTCTTAAAGCAATTATTGGCTCGACATTCATTAGGTTTTCAGTGAAGTTAAAGGTGGAGTTTTTAATGAAATTTTCTGTTCTTCAGAAGTTAATTTAATTAGTTACTTAATGTGCAAATTTCATTAATATTACATACGAGTAAAACAAAATGACAACTTCACCTAATTTTTCGTAACAAAAATTAGGCTAGGCTAAGTACAACAAATGATGCTAGACAACAGCGTAATGTTTAATGGGTATATTATAAAGTATTAAATCATAAATTAATAAACATATAAAATAGTACTTGTTATGACAAATATGTCAATAAACTGTCCACAGATCCTCAACCGCCGACTCAACCGACACATAGCAATATGCGCACCGCTCCCGACAAAGGTAAAACGACATGCAAAAATGGTTTTATATTACTGAAATTAATTATATACATTAATAATATTAATTGACATTGCATTGCATAAAAGTAACTTCTCTAAATAGATGTTCTTTGTTGCAGGTTGCACAAAAGAGTCCACTCCGATTCTCATAATAACTTCACTGATAGTATATTATTATCTAACAATAAGTATAAGGTGATACCCAATAGTAAATTAATAATAAATATTGTACATACTTGATTTAAGAATGTGAAATAACCGTAAATAAGTTTGGTAAATGTTATGTAACTATACATTATATTTTATTTATAGATGGTAGAACATGTACATACATTCATATATGATTATATCGGGCCTGCTCCTACAAGTATTTCTGGTGTCAGGCTATTCTTACTATAAAATTCCCGTTATGGTCTGAAGGGTGTGTTTGCTGGTGTACGCTTATATCTAAGTCCTCACGAATATTATTACGTGTATAGCAACTTCAAATAGGATAGAAACTAATTGCACTTGAAATGAACACGTACGAATTAGGGTAATGATACCACGAGTCCTTGTTCCAGCAGTGCTCTAACCAAATTAGCACTAATAACAGATATGGCTAACCCAAAAAATTCTGCTTGAGATAGCTTCCAGGCGTATACACACGACAGCTAGCTACTTATAACTTCTGCACGCTACTTTGTTGCTCTCTTCACAAAAACATATCCGAATATTTACTCGTAATTTACTTTGAATTGTTCACACGTCTATATTATACGAGTATTATATTTGCTGTTCTGCCTACCTCTTCTAGGATGTAGAGTTAATACATATGCTACATAAAAAGGACATACATAGTCATGAATTAAAAAATATGTTTTTAAAGTGCCTGACGAATTGGCTGCCATATGGAAGGGATTAATTTTACATAATATTAAAATTATTATATTTCAATTAGTTGCTTTGGTGAATACGAGGTATTTTGTAAACACCATTATACTTACGCTGGCTTAGCGACCTGAAGTGAATCTTGGCCTTCGACACTAAACGCCGCCATTTTATCCGAGCTTGAGTAACTCTTTGGCAATCAGCGATTTGGAGAGCTTTCAGATCCTTCTGGACTTCATCGCTCCAGCGATACCTTGGTCATCCAACCGGACGTCTTCCGTTATGTGTTTGTCAAATTAAAATGTTTGTATCTATATATAATTTGTCTGAATATTTGTTTATTTAATAAGTATGAAAAATATCAGAGCACGAGTATTACGAAGTTGGTTTTTGTTTTAAAAGTTATTATTAAAATATTGTACACATTTTGAATAAGGTAAATAACTGTTAGATTTTAAATCGATATATTTAATAAATATGTAATATATGAGTAAATTTAGTTAATAACAAATAAATTTTAAGTGACATCAGGTCTCATTGGTAATGTCAGTATAATCATTTATATCAAATGTAACACATGTTCGTGACCTGAAAGTAACGATAATAGAATTAATGTCTTAGAAGCCCAAAGATGTAGTATAAGAATCTAGTCGTAATTATAAATAAGGAATAAAGTATTCAGCTGTCAAAATTGTTTTTTTAGAAACATTTCCTACGGGACATAGACATGGACTTCTCTTCTTACTAAATAGTTTATTGAACTATTTATTATCAAAAAAATTAAGCTCCGATATAAAGTAAGGCGTTGTTCAAGACATAATAGTGGCTATGTAATATAATTCTCAGCAAAAATGCTTACATAAATGCCTAATGTTCCTTTAACATCCTCTACTGGGCCCACTAATCTCTCTTACTCACTTTTAAAATAAATTTAACTTAGCAGAAAGGTAAACAGGCCACCTGATGTTAAGTAGTCACCGAGGCCTATGGACATGGATAATACCAATGAAGTTATCAATGGGTTAAACTTTGAAAGAGAGCTCTTTTTCAACTCTTTTCTAAAGAATCCCTCATCATAATACATCAAAGAGAAATTCATTTTATATCTTAAAAGATGACGCGGCCAGCAACTCAAGTAAATTCTCACAGCATTCACCTGTGTACTGGCGCTAAACGTATATTATGTAATAAATTATGCTCTGTTAAATTTCTTTTTTCACATTAGTATCGTGTACTTTAATACCTTACTTACATGAAAATATGTCTTATAAACATATATACGAATATATAAATAGTGTAAAATTATACACAGATCCTATATAGATACACATTACATATATTGTTTTATTAAAAGTACCAACGAAAAAACTACGTTTAAAATAAATTTGAAAAACGAATTTATTTCGAACGGAATTGCCCAACTGTTTCTACTAGAAATCCCTACACGACCAGTTGACAAATATCCAATCATAAAACTAGATTGCTTTTTTAGTTTCAGAGCGTAACAAATTCATTGCATGTCAAATAAAAACGAATTTTCCAGTTGATATATCTTTCAGGCCTAACCAGTAGCTTAACAGTATCTGTAAAACAAAACGACAATACGATACGAATGGTTTTGCTCCTGTGAGACAACCTGCGAGGACATGATACACAATCTATATTACAAATAATTTAACATTATTGTTACACAAAAAGTGTAACTAACAAAGTAACATCAATGGTTTTCAGGGGGCCCAAATTCCGTCGGATATTATGGTAAAAAAGGGTAATATACGAGTAGGAGATTCTCAACTTGATGTACACTATATGATAAAAGTAATATCGCAAACATATTACAATGCATAACAAGATTTAAAATACATTTTTAAAATTTTCCCCGAGCTGCATAACTTTGCGCGCATTAAATCATTGTTCATGGTTGTTCAGAAGGATAGCAGGCTACAGCGGATAAAGCTCCAGCTCTCAGCGACAAAATGACTGCAATTTTTCCAAACATGCAATCCAATCCTCGGACGCAATATCCTCACGAGCGGGCACCTGCGTCGAACGACAACCGAAGTTTAATTTCAAAACCGCATATTGCGATAGTTTTTTCCCGACAAGTACGCTCAGATCAAGGGACATATGTGTCATCAGTACATGTACTTTATCGCTGGGCTTAAGACCTTGGACTAGCTTAGATTACCTTTTTTAACATACCACTATGTCACCCCAAAAATTGAAAAGAAAATTGAAAAGTTATCCCTTGCACATATCGAAACTATCCAAATATCGAAACAAAATCGAACCAAATATCGAAAATCGATTTTTCACAAGATCTTAACCTTTTCAAGCCGTAGGAAGATATACTGACTATTTTTACGGTTTCGTCTGTATACATGTGCATATGTGTGCGTATATGTATGTAAACCTTTCATAACTTTTAAACGGTTCAAACGAACCATTCGAAATACTAATCAGCTGTAAAACACAAAAATTTTGATCGAACGCCGCCAATTTAATCTAAATCAAATAGTTCGTTCGAGAGATATTGTGATTGAAAAACTACTTTTTTTATTTATTTTTTTGATAAATTTGTACATAGTGTTTTTCTTTTAATAATTATCCATCTGATTCATGCAACAATTACATAGCGAGAAGTTGCAGGAATAGTCTCCAGGGTCAACCGATTGTGTGTATTGTAGTATCAAAGGTTTAAGAGTTGCTGTAGATTTAAATGAAGGCATGTCCAGAATCTACGTAATCGCCGTGTATGTTACGACACTAAAGACATTAAATATAAGAACAACTTATCTTAAAAGGTTTATTTCCAAGTCCAATAAAACATATAATTAAGACAAATAAAAAAGTCAATTGCAGATTTGAGTGACTGCAGATACGAGTGACTTACTATCATTTTGAAATAAAAAAAGCTCTTAAGATGAATCACATTCATGTTACGAAATTTAACATAATATATTTAATGTCCAGATAATTAGTCCACATATAATGATACCATCTTTGTAATTTACATTTACAATTACACCATTTTATTATTATTACAATTACTATAGGTACTCCGCATTCACACCAAGTAGATATAGTTTATTGGAGTTGATATAAAAAGATTAAAAGATATGTTTAATTCAACAACAATCATTCCCTTGGTAGTGGTCAACTGTACATTTAACATCGATCTTGTATTGCTTATACTTTAAAAGAAATGGTATGACCCAAAAGTGCCAATAACATATTCTATTAAGCTTAATACCCCTGACTGTAATAATTCCTTAGAGAAAGCCATCGAAGGCATATTACAGAGGCTTAGGATCGCGTAACGCAAATAAATTTCCCACGAGACGCGTATATCACATCTTCGGGCGACGGAGTGATCCCACATAGTGAGGAAACATGCAGTTCTATTCGTGGATCTTTTGAAGATTAACTATTGAATTGAAGGATCGTGATTTATTTTTTGAAATAGACGAAATCTGTTGATTTTAACATTATCCATTGAATAATTGTGTATATCTATATTTTTATCTATATTTCATTAGAAATGACATCCACTAGCGTGTATTATGATTTATATTGTTCAAAAAAGAGGAACGATTCAGACCAGAACTTGTTTTTTTGAATATAACTTAATCAATGGAAAAGCAAATTAAGCTATTCTAAGAGTCCGTCATTATAAGAAAACAATATTTTAGTTATAAAGTATTTATTGGTCACAAGTCTGATTATCCTTACAAAAACATTTGCCTAATATTTTTTAAATTTGACATTCAAGTTCTATTTATACACGTCATGACATTTTTTAACAATAGCATCGTTTATTAAAAAATCTTAATAAATAATTTCTTGTTATTCCGTCCAGTGCGTATTCGTATTATAATTCATAAAGCCTAGTCGATTAAAATCTTTCAATATTAATTAACACAAGGCCCTCTCAAATTGGGCATTTTTTAAAGCTGTGCGGCCATTATTTCATGCATACGATCGTTCATGTAGCCCCAATTTTCTGTCGATCCATATAAATATCATCACAAGCATAGAATCTCAATAAATTTCATTTTGATATATTTTGTAAACAGTGATTTGTACGGTTAGAATAAACGAACAACTATTTGAAGCATATTAATGTAATTAGCGTACCGTAGCATGATATACTCGGGAATATTTAGGAAAATACAAAATCTTACCGCACGCCAGTTACACGGCAACTTGCAACTGGACGTTGTACTGAGTATCGTCCTGACTTATCTGAGCTATTGTCAACCCAAGTCCAGATTTAAAATTTAATGTAACTCAAGGTAAAGGCAGTGGAAAACATCGTAACTATACCGACACTTCTTTAAATACTCCATAATTTTCTCTAAGACTCGTGAAGTCTTTAGCTTTTTTCATTCTGAGAGAAGGCCTGTGTTCTACAGTAGAAAGGGTTGATTGTGATGATAATGTAAGCACTTTTTAGCTTCCGGTTTTATTTCTCTGTTATTTGTTATTATCTTATAACACGTATTACACTAATACTTATTGTGAAGTAATCTTAAATGTACCTTTCGAATGGTAGTGAGTATGTTAAATAAATGAAAAAATCTTATTTTGCGAAAGCGACAACTTTTTATCTAATATCCATTCCTTAAAAGACGACTGGTTTTTAAATATTCCAAAGTTAAACAAAATTTAATGATCTAAAGGCTCATTGTAAATGGAAATTTATAATGAAACAATTTTAATTAATGCCTTAATTAAGTCTCTCATGCCTTCTCTGGCAGCTGGTAGAATGAGATTTTTTTGCATTTTTGAAATTGTTTCACCCAAATAACACCCCTCTATGTTGAAAAATTA